>VHZZ01000057.1:330325-351758 GCA_009801015.1 Silene noctiflora | reverse complement strand
TATGCGAGGGACTTACCTGACTTTGAAGGTTTCAAAGCCTGAGTGTAGTATTCCTGAGCTGCTTTCTGTTCTCTTCTGATGGTAGTTATCCCTCATTCGGTTGGAATCTTTACACATTGGTGATATATTGACGGGATGGCTTTGACATTGTGTATCCAAGGTATGCCCAGGATTATGTTGTACGACGACAGGCAATCCAGGACTCTAAATCTTTCATAGGATGCCACCCCTTCCTGCATATGTTGGTAAGTTGATTTCACCCAGGGTGCTTTTGGTTTCACCACTGAATCCGACCAGGACACTTGATTTCTTGGTGATCTGATCCTCGCCTATCTTCATGGCTCTTAGTACGTCTAGCATCACCAAGTTAATTGAGCTGCCTCCATCTATCAGGATTCTGGAGACTTTGGCTGTACCAATTTGCATGGTTATCACCAGGCTATCATGGTGCAAATTCGGTACTCCTTGTATGTCAGAGTCATAAAAAGTAACGGCAGGTAATGATTTAGATCGAAAAGDAGATTGAAGTTTTGACTCCCTGACCACTTTCTTAGCGGCTGAGCTGGTCAGACCGCAGATTTCTGAGCCTCCATTTATGAATTTGACTTCATAGATAGGCGGAGGAGGAGGGGGATCTCTGCTATTCCCTGGATTTCCTCTGTCTGACCCTTCATCTTTGCCTCTAGGTTGCTGAACTATATCTTTTAGGTAGCCTTTCTTCAGCAGGAATGCCACTTGTTTCCTGAGCTGGATGCACTCCTCTGTGGTATGTCCAATATCCTGGTGGAAGTCACACCATCTTAAAGCGTCTCTTCTGGGATTGTCATATTTCTTCGGCCATCTGACTGTATCTCCCAGGCTTTCCAAGCGTTTGACTAATCCTGCAGTTGATATAGAAAAGTTATATTCAGGAATAGTTGGTAGGGTAGAAAGGTTACCTTTGCACTCCTGTGCCACATTGACTTCAGATCGTTCAGGCCTAGAATAAGGGGCGGATCTGGAGTTGTTTCCTTTGTAGTTGGAGCTTTTCCTGTTGGTATGACCATAGCTCTGCTTTCCTCCGGATGAGTTTGTCCTGAAGTTGAGATCCTCTTCCAATCTGACATGTTCTGGCACAATTGACTGGACAGTTGCAAAATTCGGACAGGCCTTCTTGGTGAGATCTGCATAGATATCACTATCTGGCTGGACTCCTTGTCTGAATGCTTCTACTGCTGTCTCCTCATCACATCTGGGTATGACCACCATCTCTTTGACGAATCTGGCCAGGAATTCTTTGATGGACTCGTCCGGGAGCTGCTTCACTCTAAACAGGTTGCTAGGTCTTTTTGCCATATCCCTGCTGCTTGCGAATTGCTGGTTGAAGGCATTGACTAGATCTGCAAAATTCTTGATGCTTCCAAGGGGGAGGTGAATGAACCACTGCATTGCTGCTCCGGTCAGGGTAGTGCCAAAGCCTTTGCACATGCACACTTGCCTGAGCTCACTGGGTATTGAGGCTGCCAACATTTTTTGTTTGAATATGGCAACATGGTTTTGTGGATCTGTGGTCCCATCATAGGTTTTCATTGGTGGGACTGAAAACTTTTTAGGAAGATCAATCTTAGCAATCTCTTCAGCAAARGGTGACTCAGCAAAACTGTCAACCTCTACTTCTGGTACAGGATCAGGTACCCCAGGAATGTTCTCTATTTTGTTGTGAAGTTTCTGGATTTCCTGGAGCATAGCCATCATGATTGCCGCATTAATCTTGTCTGCTCCTGGATCAGGGATATCTTCTRAACCAGGGGTAGGATTCTTCTCCGGGGTTGCATAGTTGGAGAAATCAATATGCTTGATAATGGACGAGAATGGGGTTCCAGGCTCAAATCTGGTGTTAGAGCCTGATGCCTGATTCTCCAGTTTCTTCTTTAGGTTGGATTCTGATTCTTTGAGTTTTGCAATCTCAACCTCCGCCTATGCTGCCTTTTCTCTGATTTTTTCTAATTCCTTGATTTGAGTCAAGGCAGCAGCTAGTTGTTCTCCAGGAGTTGGTGTAGACATTTTGTTTTTGCGAGAGTACTGATGGAGATATTTTTTGAGATTTATTGAACTAGATGCCCCACTGTGGGCGCCAATTGTTTTAGCAATATTTTCCCTGGAAGGATCCGGCCTAGTTAATATGTGATCAGGGTATCTAGTTCTACAATGTAAAAGAAAAATTAAGTTGTATTGTATTAAGAATAAGAACACAAAGGATTGAGTTGTATATTTCTGAGTAGAATTGCTATTAATATTGAATGATTTCGTGTTGATAAGTGAGAAACAATAAGTATATGCTTTGATTACAATATGCCTTACAAAATGATGGAGTATGCTATTTATATGCTTTGAAATACTAACGTTGGATGCTCCAACGTTCACCTTTTTCTTGTTGATAGTCGTCCCTTAAGAATAGGGCACATTCCCTATAAATCCGGCTTGACTGGTACTCCTCAACGTCCATACCCATGCTGATAAGAACATGGTCTTTGGATGCTCTTAGGGTTTTGACTATGTCTTCCTAAAATGTAGGGCTTGAGCTTAACCTCTTCTATTGACCGTTGCCTTGCTTGGATCAGGCTATAAGAGCCATTCCGGGCAATCTTGCTGGGCTCCAAGCTTGTATTTAATTTCTACTCCGGCATAACGGGTCTAGCCTAAACAGGGATATACCTTGACATATCCAGACTTTATGGACTTGTCCGGATTATAGCTTGTCTTGCTTGCATGTATTGGGCGGACTAGACARCGGTCGGTCCAGGCTAATTCAGGCTCAACAGTGGGTTAGGACTAGGATTTGCAGGACATCACCATGTAGCTGACGGAACCACACACGTTGATCTCGTGAACAAGTTGATGAGGTTAGTCGCCGGTTCCAGCGTTACGGACCTGCCGGCTGCCGGTCCCTGATAGGATCTATCTTGCACCACGTAAACCAGGCTGTGTCAAGTTTCAACACTTGCATGAATTTGACCCGATTGTGCCATCTTTAACGTCTCATGGATTGTCAATGTCAGGTGAGAGTTTCATGCATTGGGGAGTAGTGGAGTACTCCGCCGTAGTCCGTACTAGTTTTGGTGCCCGACCTCATCCGGTCCAATCTACATTTAGGTTTTAAATTAAATCATATTTTATAGCAGTACTCCGCTCAAGAGTAGTATTTAGCCAAATCATAGGAATATTAATTATGGGTTGTGTTTTTCAACATACGAATTTTACTCTTTTACATAAGCCTTCTACAAATTTACTCTTGTCATTTTCTTTTCATCCCTCATCCAATTGATTAAAGGCTAAACTAAAGAGAGTGTTGCTAAATAAAGCTAAACTAGATCTAGGTTTGGTGTCTTAAAATGGGGACAAAGCGAGGTATTTATACCACCCTTGCAAAATAAGAAGCACGGGCCAAAATGAACCGGGCCTGAAACATGGTCTTCTCGGGACCAAAGTCGAGATATGGGCTTTTCAACCGGGAAGAGATTGGTCTCAACCGGGAGGCTAGCAGCTCTCTTGTTCTTCATTTCTTCCCTCCTTCCATCCCGGTATGGAAGTTAGAGAAGGAGGACAACATCGATAGGTTTGGAAGTTTTGAGTCTCTTTCCATCCCGAGATAGGGAATGATACATTAAGGTCAGTAGAAAGGTTCGAATCTCTCTTTTAGACTTCCTTCTTCCTTGACTTCGAGTCGGATTTTCTAGATTGCATCTATGGGGCCTTCGTGGTAGTTATTGACTTAATTAGTTCCATTTTTCTACAAAACCACTTAAACACACAAAAACACTAGAAGAAGCGATTAGTTAAAAGGGCAACTACCAAAAGAAGGTGGGTAAAGCATATATAAATACAATACATCAATCACATGTTCTTTTTGCAGTAGATAAGCTCATTGTTTTGGGAAAAGAAAAATGGTATTCATACAATATTAAGTATGAAAGACAAGGCTTTAATGTCCTTTAATTCGCCCTTATTTATTTTCTTTAAACGAATGTCGCCGCCTTAAACTAAAAGTTATTATGTTCCAAAAATGATGAAGAATATGCTCACTTGATTCACCTTGAGTGACCACAACATAGGGCCCGCCCAAGTCCAAACCGTTGTCCAACAGAATTCGTAAAATTCAGACACACTCCACTAGTCCACTCCCTCAATCCCCTCTAGGGAACTGCAATAGCCAATTTGCAAAAACAACGAAAAAAAATGGACGATAATACTTATGAAATAAATCGTCACACATTTTTTTTCTGATTTTTTTTAATAATTTCCTCATAAAACTCATTTTTCCGCCATTGAAGCTCTTCTCTTCAAACTCGCGGCCTCCATTTTACTCATTACCACTGCTCACATTCATCGGTAAATAACACTTGCTTGCTATATCTTGCTTATTCAATTATTTTAAGTAGCTACATTTTTTAATCAAAAATCGTAATTCTAGGGTTTCATTTCGCGCATTTAAGCAAAATTTCGTTGATTATATCAGTTATATGGATATTATATGAGCTGAAGTAGTGAAATTGTTCTTAGAAGTTGATTTTGTTGTTTAATCAGGTGAATTGTGTTTTGGTCAACTGTAGGTCTTAGTGATTGTATGATATAATGGAGGTAGCGTGTAGTTTCAAGCAATCTAGTTTGATTCATGGTGCTGATTGTAAAAGATTTCGTGTTTCGGATATTATGCGGCCGAAGAGTGTGTTTGTGTGTAAATTTCGCGGTAAGGTGAGGCATGGTGCGAGGATGTCGTTGTCGAGGAATGTGAGCGGAGTTGTTTTGTCGAGTGTGCCTTATTTGTGGAGTTCACGGGTGGAGAAGTCTTTGTTAGGGGTGGTACATTGTCAAGGTAGTGATTCGGTAGTTTACATTGATGGAAATGGGCGGAGTGTAGACGGAGATAAGAGTTCGGAGGAGGAGAGTTTGAGAGAAGAGGATAGAGTTGTTGTGGATTCGAAGAGTTTGGGAGGGGAGAAGAGCGATAAAGAAGACGGTGATGTGGTGAGTGTGGAAGATTTGAGAGAAATGTTGCAAAAGGCGTGTCGGGAATTGGAGGTTGCTCGGTTGAATACTAGTATGTTTGAGAATAAGGCACAAAATATATCGGAAACTTCTATTGGTTTAAAGGATCAAGCGGAAAATGCTAAGGATGCGGTAGAAAAAGCACTTAGTATGATTGAAGAGGTTGTAAACCAAGAAGTAGGTGCTAAGGAAGCCGTCCAGAAAGCGACACTGGCACTATCTTTGGCCGAGGCAAGGCTTCAAGTAGCGTTGGAATCGGTAGAGGCTGCCAGAGCAAAGTGTGTCCAAGGAGAAGTTTTACGGGTTAGTGGTTTGGAAAATGATAGTGAGGAGGAATTGACCGACCTACTGAGGGATGAGGAAGAAGGTCTTCTATTTGCTCAAGCGGAGATTAAGGAATGCAAATTAGATAAAGAGAATTGCGAAGCTGAGTTAACACGATTGCGGCAGAAGAAAGAGGATCTTCAAATAGAGGTGGACCGATTGAATGAGGTTGCTGAGGTCGCACATGTAAATGCACTGAAAGCAGAAGAAGATGTGGCTAATATAATGGTTTTAGCGGAACAAGCTGTTGCTTTTGAGATCGAGGCTTCAAAACGTGTGAATGATGTCGAGATTGAATTGCAGCGAGCTGAAAAGCTTCTTACTCTTTCTCGAGCTGATGTTATAGATTCTACTGATCAACAAAGTATCCCTTCCCTAAATGAAGATGTCGCTACTCAAGAACAACCATATGTTGAAGGATCTTCTAGTGCGTCTGATAGTGAGAAGGATTTGGTGATTGAAGGTGCTTCTTTAGCCAGCAAATCCTTAAAGGATAGCCCGTTTGACAAAGTTAGCCAGAGTGAAAATGATATTCCTTTGTCTGATGATTTACGTGATAAGGAAAGTGGAAAACTGGGTGTGGAGGCCGCCAAAGATGCTGAGATAGAAGTAGGAAAAGGGAAGAGTAGCGTGCAAAGCAAGAAGTCAGAGGTACAAAAAGATGGGACCCGGGACAGCTCTCCAAGTACACCTAAGGCTTCAGTGAAGAAATCATCGCGTTTCTTTTCGGCATCCTTCTTTTCATTTGCAGCTGGAGTAGAATTCACACCTGCCTCAGTTTTTCAAGGCGTCATTGACTCTGCTAAGATGCAAATGCCAAAGCTGATTGTTGGACTATTGCTTCTTGGAGCAGGGTATGTTGAAAAATTGCCTGGTTTTATTATATGTTTGAATTCATTTTGATTTGACATTATATGGCATTACTGAAAATGAGATGAGCCAATGCTGATTTTTTCGTGTAAGTTCAGCTTAGATAACTATGGAGCCTCACTAAACCATGTCATGGGATTATAAGTTGACCTGTAATGAATGATATAGCATTGCCATTTCTTTTCTAGGTTGATAATTGTACTAAGTTTCCTTAGAATGCCACTATGGAGATGTGTAAATTGAAATTCGATGAATGTATTCCTTGATTTAGTGGTTTTTTTTAGCTTCAAAACTCTAGCGTTAGCTTTGTTCTAACAGGTTAAAACTCAGCTCTATGTCAGATATTGTCAAGTCAAAATGCTAGTTACCTTGACAGTTAATTTCTAGCAAGTCAATCAAAATGATCTATGCATATACTTGATTTGTGGATACACGTCTATTACAAATTTGATGTTGCTAGAGCACGCACATGAAAAAGACAAATCATATACATTTTGAGGTATCCGATCAATTATAATGTGTGATACAGCTCATATGCAATCAACTTAAACCCAACACAGTATCTTTGAATTACTGATTCCCAAAAGGGACCACAATATGTAATGCAAATTTTCGATTATCCAACAGTTTATCTACCAAATTTAAGTGTAATTGAGTTACAGAGCCTCTCAAGTCCCATTTTGAATCTGAAAAGTTATAATATTCTCTTTCCCAAAATGTACATCAGATAGTGTTTCTTATTTCTGATGTTTTTATGTGTTACATTGACATATCTGTTTTAAGCCTTTTGACTAGGTAAGTGATATTTCAGGGTCACATATTATTCAAACCGAGCTGAGAAAGGAGCTCTTCTTCAGCAGCCAGGTGCAATAAGTACCAGTATTGAAGAAGTTCATTCAAATACAAAGCCTCTGATTCAGCACATTCAGAAACTTCCGAAGACATTGACGAAGCTAATTGAGAAGATTCCTCATCAAGAGGCACGTGACTTGCTCAGGAATCATCTAATTTTAATATAAAATATTTCTAGTTTTGTGCTTTTTAAATTTGTTTATAGGGTATCTGTTTTGTATCTGATGGTTGTTCACTGCTCTTTCTTTCTTTTTTCCTTTTCTTCCACAGATAAATGAAGAAGAAGCATCCTTGTTTGATGTGTTGTGGTTGTTGCTGGCAAGTGTGATATTTGTACCTATTTTCCAGAAACTTCCTGGAGGTAACAGCTAAATGCTTATATAACTCCTTAATTCAAAATGTATGAATGTGAAATGTGTATCCTACTGCAAAGAAACATATCTCTTAATTGTCTTTTTCTTGCTCACCTTTTCTTCAGGAAGTCCTGTGCTTGGCTATTTGGCTGCTGGCATCTTGATTGGCCCTTATGGCTTTTCCATCATACGCCATGTTCATGGCACTAAGGCGATTGCTGAATTTGGTGTTGTCTTCTTGCTATTTAATATTGGTCTTGAGGTGCATACAAATCTTGAAAACAGTGAAATTTGTTATATAATTATTACTGAATCACTGCAGTACTAGGACACAAATTCTCAAAATATGATTCTTTTGTCAGCTCTCCGTTGAAAGACTAAGCTCCATGAAGAAGTATGTTTTTGGATTAGGCTCTGCTCAGGTAACTACTATCTAGTATTCCCTCCTTTTTTTTATTTCTTCAATTTTTCCCCTTTTTGGTCAATTTCTTTCATTTATTCCCGTTTCTATTTTTTGGTCTTTTGTTTCTCTCACATGCAAGTGGCCCACCAACTTTTCCCCTCTCTAAGTTTGTATTGTTTATTATTTCTTAATGTGCCATTTTGGAAGTGGAAGATACCAAAGAAAGGAGGGAGCAATACCTTTACCTCACTGTATTTGTGTTGCTTTTGCAGCTGCTAGGCATAGTATACACTTGTTAACTTATTGTTGTCTACCGAGGATATGTATGCAGGTTTTGTCAACAGCTGCTGCCGTGGGTTTGGTTGCTCATTTTGTTTCAAGGCAGGCGGGTCCTGCAGCAATCGTCATTGGGAATGGCTTGGCATTGTCTTCAACTGCTGTAGTTCTTCAGGTAGCATCTGAAACAGTTGGTTATTGGCTGTTAGTACTGCACTTGTTTCCTCCATAATTTGAATATTCTCAATTTCAATATAGTTTTTTTGGTGTGCCTGATGTAGTTCTCTAGTTCGATACTAAACGGCCACCGTTATTTCTAACCATTTTTGATGAATCGGTGATAATAAATTGGGAAACACTGCTATAATACTTCTTTTTTGCTGGGATTGCAAGAATTCAACCTGTATGTATTTTGTTATATTCTGTGTGTTAATGTATAAATTTGCTTGTTTTTGAAGTTTTAGAATGTCATGCATCATTCCTTTCTAGGGTTTTGTAGTTGGTACATATGCAGAAGCAAAAGGGTATCAAATTTAAAATCCTACTCCCTCCTATTCTCAATGACATTCCCTATTCATGGGTGGCACGGGAATTAAGGGTGTTTGAATTAAATAAGCTAAAGTATTGTGGTAGAGTGAAGTAATTGGAGAGAGGGAAGGTATTGTGGGGTATTATTGTGGGGTGAGGTGATTAAAATAAGATAAAGTATGGGTATTGTGGGGTATTGTTGTGAGGTAAGGTGATCAAAATAAGTATAAAACTTTACTAAATAAGGAAAGAGGGAAGGTATTGTGAATAGATGAAAAAGGAAAGAGGGAAGGTTATTGAGAATAGGAGGGAGTATTATTTGTAGATCTGTATTCCACTTGCGGACTTAAGAGTGAATAAGGAGGATGAAGTACTCCGTAAAAGAGAATGTTTTCTTGTTGCTAATTCAATTTCGATAACTAGGTTGCGTCTTTTACAATTGGTATGCTTACTATAGGGGTGATAATGAGACAAGACAGCTCACGAGCAGCTCGAGCTTGGCTTGATCAAAGCACGGCTCGAGCTCGGACTCGGCTCGATTACTTAACGAGTCAAGCCGAGCTAGTTATTGAAATTGAATTAGCGACAAGAAAATTTCGCACGAGAAAAAAATAACTTCTCTCATCTTATTTTATAAAATTATTTATCATGATTATAACTTTGTATAACCATATTACATGTTCAATTGATTTGCTCAATATTTTTATATATAACCTTTAAATCCTTGCATTGAAAACATCAAAAGAAAAAAAAAACGATAATTTAACAATTATTATATATAGGCTCCCGATGAGCTCAATTTTTTCAAGCTCGGGAGCTTGAGTTTTGATTCATGAGCACAAGCCGAGCAAGGCCAAGCTCGTGCTTGGCTCGTTATCACCCCTACTTACGACAGTCTTTGAAACTTCATCAACAGGTGTTGCAGGAGCGTGGTGAGAGTACTTCCCGACATGGGCGTGCTGCATTTTCAGTGTTGCTTTTTCAGGTAAATTCCTGGACGTCGTTGTCTTTTGTGAACCAAGTGAATTGGAAATAGAGCTGTGTGGTCACTTATTGAAAAGTTCTTTGTGAGTGAACCAAGGAGCTTGGTGGTGTGGCAGGCTGTAGTGTGTCAGTGTAAAAGAAGCCCATGGTTCTGCATTTAATAGTTAAGCTTTTTATATGCATAATTTAGTTTATGCCATTCAAGATTGATTGGTGTTCAACTCATGTGATTGGTTTATTCACTTAAATGGCATCAGATTCCAGTTCAGCCGTACCTTTATGAGCTTAGAGTCATTTATTCCTTGTGCCCCCTGTATAATTAACTATCTGCTGCTTGCTTTTTCCTTCTCCAGGATTTAGCTGTGGTTGTTTTGTTAATACTCATACCTCTTATTTCTCCCAATTCATCGAAAGGCGGGGTAACATTCTTCTCCAATTTATGATCAAAATCCTTTCTGATACTTTGTTCATTATAGCTTCCGAAATGTTTAGAAAACGAGTAGCAACAATACTTAGCCATCATAATGAGATTCATAGTTTGATATTCTCTACTGTTTCAGGTTGGTTTTCAAGCTATTGCAGAAGCTCTAGGGCTGGCTGCTGTCAAGGCAATTGTTGCTATCACCGCCATTATTGCTGGTGGGCGATTGGTGAGTGGTCAATTTACGTTTCTGCGGCCGTTTTTAGTTTGTTTTAAAAGTCAGAGACTCATAATTACTGGACACTGGTTAGGTACTTCAGTACTTTCTTAAAAATTGTTGTTGAACATGGCTGTATGAAGTTGACTTTGAGTTAAGAAGTTTAAAGTTAATATTTTACTGATTCAGACAGAATGTGCTGTACATGCAAACATTATTCAAATGGCACACTTTATCCGTCCTTCAGTGAGAGGCCGCCATTGTTTACCATTTATTTAGTGTGGTTAATTATTGTGGTTTTTCATTTAATTCTAGAGAAATTTTATTAATAAGTTGAGACAATCTCTTACTAACATGTTTGTACTTTTGCAGCTGCTTCGTCCGATTTACAAACAAATAGCAGAAAATCAGAATGCAGAAATATTTTCCGCCAATACGCTTCTTGTTATTCTGGGAACTAGTCTACTTACAGCTAGGGTGGGTGTGACTACCGATTATAATTCTGCACCTTGCTTCAATAAGGGGTTATAAATAATATGTGCCTCAAAAGGTTGAGGCTATTCCGGGATGTTTTGAGGTTGTTTTATGCGCTTTGGAGACCATTAGAAGTTATAATTGACTGTGCTATTGTTTCTGTCAGGCTGGTCTATCCATGGCATTAGGAGCATTCCTTGCTGGTTTGCTTCTTGCAGAAACAGAATTTTCATTACAGGTTGAGTCTGACATCGCACCATATCGTGGCCTACTATTGGGTCTCTTTTTCATGACGGTAGGTATCATAATAGTTATCAAATCAACAATCAATTTTTCTTTGCTATACCTTTTTAAAAGGGTGTTTTGATTTCTTCAGTTTTTCGTTTCCATCTTAACCATAACTCTGTCACATTTTGTGTCGAGATTGTGATTATGGCACCCTTGATGAGTATTTTCAGGTAGGAATGTCTATTGATCCAAAATTGTTCATCTCAAACTTCCCGATTGTCATGGGTACACTGGCCCTCTTAATTGTGGGCAAGACTGCGCTGGTCACTCTTGTTGGAAAATTCTTTGGTGTATCAACCATTTCCGCAATCAGATCTGGTCTTCTTCTTGCCCCTGGAGGAGAATTTGCATTTGTTGCATTTGGTGAAGCTGTGAATCAGGTAGGATTTTCTACTCGTTTCAATCAGTTGGGATTATCATGTACTGTATGACTATCTAATTCTTAGAGTCTTATTTTTCCGTTTGTCAAGTGCAGCTAATGAAAATACCACAGGGTGTAGGTATCTGAGTCTAAGGCACTGTTTGTGTTTTTTATCTTCATTTTCTTGGTTCAATTTGGTTATGGACTTAAGGTGTTCATCTTCAAACATTGTGTGTGGAAAGGTCTGTTCGAATGTGCTAAATTCTAACAGCGTAGTTATATAGGTGCCTATAGCCTTGCATATCTTTCACTTGGTTAATTTCGAGTTGTGTGACTAGAAACTACAGCCTCCAAATATGAGGACTTTATATACTAGAATTAAGAATGGCCTGTTGCTCTGCTGATTTATGTTTTGCTTTATCTGCAGGGAATCATGTCTCCTCAGCTGTCGTCTTTACTTTTCCTTGTGGTGGGGATCTCTATGGCTCTAACTCCATGGCTAGCGGCTGGAGGCCAGCTGCTAGCTTCTAAATTTGAATTAAATGATGTGAGAAGTTTATTGCCTGTGGAGAGTGAGGTATTAGAATTCAGAATCTTCATTTTCTTCTATTGGATTCCATACCATTCAGAAGTCAGTCGTTTTGGCTTTTGATTAAAAGTTTTAATGCAAACTGAGGCACATATCCAGCATCCCTTTTTGTGGACTTTTAGTTTTGTCTGCTTTCATGTCGCTGCATCTTTAAATCCTGACCAGCTGTCAAATGCTGTGTTGGTGAAACAAAGGATAATGGAAGGTCAATGAGCATTGAACAACTACTATAAGCTGAAATCTGAACCACTGACACCAGTACACTGCTTTGAAATGAGAGATTTGTATTCTGCTGAACTTAATGAAATTGAATAAACATTACTTACATGTTTAGCAAGCAGTTTTAAACAGATACTTTTAGTAACCATTATTGCAGCAAGATGTCATGTTGTAAAGCTTACTGCTCTATCCCTGAACATGGAAGGCCGTAAGAAACCAAATAATGGGCAAACCATCCCGTTAGGCGTTAGTCATCCTTAACAGTGAAACAGCTCTTCTGATTCAAGCTTTGATTCACATTCTAGGATATGGGAGTATTGAGGATTTATTTATGTAAAATAGCTAATAAAGATTTGTTAGCCTTATCTAGATTCATGAGCCTCAGTGGTATCTGAGTTGTTAATGTGCTTCAATAGCCAACTTATTACTTGATTTGTCAATGCTCGACATGGCGTCTGTTGTGGTGATTTCTGAAAGTAAGGCAATGTGTTTTTCGTACACTACTCATGGTGTACACAGTACATAGAGAATCTGGAGTCATTGATAGAGTCACTGAAAGATGAAACTAAATGAAAATATGACTTTAGATTGTTTGTGGTGGCAGTTGAGAGAAGATGGCTGTTAGAAACAGAAGGGAAACTGAATTTGTATATTGTTCATAGTATTATATATGCAACTTCTCAGGAGGTTATCCCAAAAAGCTGTTATGTCTCAACCATATTTCCCAAACTCCCCAAAGATTGCGTTGTGACTTGCGATTTCTTTGTTCGTTTAAGAATT
This sequence comes from Silene noctiflora, assembly GCA_009801015.1. NCBI lineage: Eukaryota > Viridiplantae > Streptophyta > Magnoliopsida > Caryophyllales > Caryophyllaceae > Silene > Silene noctiflora. Next base: position 338,794 of record VHZZ01000057.1, on the reverse strand, counting down.
TTGTTATGGCCAGTCTATTAGAGGCTATAATATCATTATCAAGAGTGGGGGCTTCTTAAATCTCTGCCATTGTAAGTTTGTTCCATGACAGAGGCTGTAGTTTGTTCCAGAGTTTTTCCTGTTAGTAAAAAAATAAAAATAAATAAATAAAATAAAACTGTAAAATATCCTGTTGGATGACTCGTAGTTAGAATGTCTGCTGTTTTGGTACAACTTCAGCACAGTATATCTTGCACTAACATAGTACATACTGCTATTACCTAGAGCATAAGTTCTTATGTTCACTTGTGGGTGCTTGTTTCCAGACTGATGACTTACAAGGTCATATTATCATCTGCGGATTTGGACGTGTAGGGCAGGTATGATTGGAGTAAATTTTTTCTTTGTTCACAAATCACAATAGAACTATTTCCTTGCTCGACTGTATGTGAATTTTGCCTCCTTTTCTATTGTCTTACTTCTTCTGTTTGTTGCAGATTATAGCTCAGCTTCTTTCTGAGCGTTTGATACCATTTGTTGCCCTTGATGTGAGAAGGTAATTTTTACTTGCATAACTACTAAATTTGTCATAGTCCTAGTTCTAGCTTCATTTTATACGTGGAGTCGTGGAGTGACGAATGCCTTGGGAGTCTAAATGATCTTATCCAGACGCGTCGGAATAAATTAAAGAAAAAACGTATGTTAGAAAACTCCAGCATCCATCAATCTCCATCAATGCGTACAACGTTGCTCCAAATTTTGCTTATCAAGAAATGGGAATCTCATTGTGACTCCCATTTGTTTTCTATTTTCCAATTCCCATTTTTTATAAACCTCTCAACAAGTGGAACTCAGGAGAGCTCCGTGTGCCTAGTTGGAATTTTTTTTTCTTTTTCTGTATTACTAATAGTTGCTTCTTCTTTTTTGTGGTTTCAACTTTCAATCAGACAATTATATATACAAGTTTCTGACATTTCAGGAAATATTTAGCCTCTGGAATAGTCTAATGTTATTGTTCATTGTCTTAGTTTTATGAAGCTCATTACTAAATATTTTCCTGATTCTTTTACTCTGTGATTTCAGTGATCGGGTTGCTGTTGGTCGTGCACTTGATCTTCCTGTATATTTTGGAGATGCTGGAAGTCGTGAGGTAAAACAAGTTGTTAAATTCCCATTGCTTGTGATCTCAGTTTACATGGTTTAATATTCTCTTTTAGGTCCTTCATAAAGTTGGAGCTGGAAGAGCTTGCGCAGCAGCAGTGACCTTGGATACTCCTGGTGCAAATTATAGAACTGTATGGGCTTTGAGCAAAAATTTTCCCAATGTGAAAACTTTTGTCCGTGCTCATGATGTTGATCATGGTCTTAATTTGGAAAAGGCGGGTGCAACTGCGGTATGATGTTGAATTTCATCCCTCGTTTCTTTATGCTTTTGGTGCAAAATATAGCTAGTTTTTTTTGTAAGACTAAGGAATGCATATCCTATTTAATGCTTCTATCTAAAACCTGAGAAAACCAAACTGAAGAACCCGAGTATGACCTGTAGCCCTAATTGATCTTATATGTATTGACCAGATTAGAAATCACCCAATGGGATATAACCCATATTGACTAATTTGAAACTCGTAATGGATAATTTACGTAACAAATGATGAACACGGCCCGGAATGCCCCGACAGTCTGACACAAACCCAAATGACCTGACTCGTAACCAGCCAGCTCAAAATGAGCAGGCGTGAGCTGGCCCGTATCTAAGATGACCTGGTAATATCACACCCAGAACAGGCTCGAGTCTGGAACTCCCTGACTTGTACACAACCCGACCTAAAGGATCCATATTCCAGGTCCCCTCCGATACCATGGAAAGTGGGAACTAACAGTTTCTGTTTTACAAGATATTCTGCACAGCATAGTAAATGTTGCTCACAATAAATATTTTGTCTAGGTTGTCCCTGAAACTTTGGAACCCAGTTTACAGTTGGCTGCGGCTGTTCTTGCACAGGTATCTTGCTTTGATGTTGCTCTAATAGTATTGAGAATTGTGTTGCTCTAATAGTTTTGGGAATTGTCTGGTACTTCGTATTAGCTTAGTCCATCAGTTGTGATTGTTCAGTATATTTGGATGTATCATGTATAGGTAGGTAATGACCATTACAGCACAATACATCTTTTGTTTTGTATTACTAGGTGGTGCAACCGGTGCTCTCTGACTTGAATCTCTTAATTTCAGCACAGTGTCTCACTTCGCTTTATATACAGTAGTTAATAACTGCTATAACCATGGTCTTAAATCGCGGTTTGAGACTTACATCTAGGCATTGGTTGTCACGGTGTATCTTGATCATTGATCCATAAATTAGTACGATACGACGACAATGGTAAATTGGTATTGAATGTAGTCCATGATAGTGCATCGTAATCAGGTTAGTAATATTTTAAATGTTACCCCGATTTGAGGCAGTATTGGTCACATAAATCCCGCAATGACCGAGATCAGGCCATGACAATGGTTATTGTAACCTGCAGAATTTGGATAACTCACTCACAAATCACGAGACGTTTTTTTGTGGCCCAGATTTAATATCATGGCTGTTATTATATATGATTGCATGTAGCGATATTGATGACCTTGCACAAATTAGTCGCTGAAGCACGTTTCAGTTTCAGATGACGAATTATGAACATCTTTTATTCTTTTATGACTGCTTTCAGGCTAAACTGCCGACATCAGAGATAACAGCTACAATAAATGAGTTCAGATCCCGTCACTTATCCGACTTGACTGAGGTATATCTGAAATTGTCTTGTTTTATAGTTGCCTTCCTCCATTCTTCTTATAGTCAGGTCATAATGTTTAGTTATTCGTGCATGGATTGCAGCTAAGTGAAGCTACTGGAAGTTCTCTAGGGTATGGATATTCTTGAGTAATGACCAAACCCAAGTTGCAACCACCAGAGTCTTCCGATGATAACCAAGTCGGCAAAAGAACGCTGGCAATATGATCACGCCATGTAGTTGACAACGAATTGAGAAAGCGAAAAACTGTATAGTTGGGTTATAGTCTAATTAGTCTCATTCTTTTTAATTTGTATAGAAGTTTTAAAGTAAAAATATTCGAATTTTTGTCTCTTTTTTTCCATTGATCAGGTATTATTGTGATCAATGATGAGTTGATGACTAGTGTTCTTTCCTGTTCCTTCTCCAAAGGAATCTAAAATTTTGGTTGATCATCAACATGCAAGTTCTGAGCGGCATTTCAAGTTTAAATGCTTAATTTTTGTACTTTTTTTTGGTTTTCTAAGGTGTATGCCAACGTTTGCATTGAAAAACTGACCATTGGCTTTTTTTTTTCAAATTGACCATTTTTATGATAACTTTGACTAGAAAAAAAAAATATGGCCACTTTCTAAAACTCGTTGCAAGAGTTATTGTCGGTCAAACTTTTTTAACCGAATAAAATTCAACGGACTAGATCTCTTTGCGGCATTCAAAAAGTGATGTTTTTCTTCCAAATTAATCGACATTATAAGTTGTGGTTTGAAAAAAAATCAGTTTTCGGAATTTGTGGCAAAGAGTTCTGGTCAATTAAGCTTTTTTTCTCAATAGCCTTAGAAAATGACAAAACATAAGGGTACGAATCCATGGAATAATATTTTAATCGGGTGATAATTAATTGAGAAGTTAATTACTTGGATAATTAGTTCCTTGAAGATAGGTTTGGCAATGAGAGTAATCATTATTGAGAAGATATTTTACTCCCATAATCCTTACTCGGGTGAGGGTGGGTAATCCTTTTTCTCCCCCTTCATGGGAGTAATAGATACGGGAGGTATTCATTTTCCCTTATTACCCTCAATCCATGCAAACCCTTAGTCCTAATCAGCATCAGAGGCGTCTAAGGCCCTGGGCAACCACGAGCGGCGGAACTGGGCCTCCGATTTTGGTCTCCCGATTTTACAAGCTTTATTGACGAAATTCAATACAAACACGAAGTATAGTATAGCTGTACATTCATATTCGGGGCCTCATTTTCTTGTGGCGCACCGGGCCTCAATTTTTTTTTAAGACGCCCCTGATCAGCATTTGTTAACTCTGCAAACGATATAACCTGTTTGTCTCAAAAATAAAACGCTTAAGCATGCAAGCGACAGAAGAAAATTCTGAACGCGATTCTGACCCAACATCAACACGATTAAAACAGTATACCATATATACATACTAGCATACGTCCTCGATTCGAGTCTTTGATCCAACAACAATGTCATGGATAGGCTACTAGTACTATTACATATAACCCCTTGAACAAGTCGGAAGGAGAAACAACCATAATAACCGAGTAATTAGGCTACCCAACAGCACACGGTCGACTTCAGTCTTAGAATGCCATAAAAACATTGACCGAAAACATAGGAATTGGGCTAATGATGCTAGACAATCATCCATCAGAGATCGACTTGATTTCATTAGTCGCCTCCCACCTGCCTCTTCCACGAATCTTCGACAATCAGCTCGTCCACACCCCAGTCTTCATAACTGCGCATAGCAGATATGACAAGAGCCCATTAGCACAGGTTGGATTAAGATGTACTTGTGGAGTTATGGGTAATGAAAAGGTAAAAGGAGCAGTCTCGAACAAAATGTACTCCGAGTGATATGGTCTTTTTAGTGAGATTGTGCAATTTACAAAGCACAAATTACTTCTTTTCATATTACCCTTGCCAAATGTAGAGTATTGCTCATGAGGTATGACAATAGAAAAGTATTACCTTCCATCCGGCAAGTATCGACGGATGGTAAATGGTATCTTGCGCTCACGAAGCTCCTTCATAGCAATCTTTTCGGGGAAAAAAAAGAACAATTAAATTAAGGTTAACATATATACATTACAAAAAGGTGACAAATAAATAGGAAAGAGCGCAGAAAGAATAATACCTCAAGCGGATCAGTTTCCCCTTCCAGTTCAACCATGACAGGCGCATTCATACTGTTCAACACACGAATACTCATTTTAACAGCCATGATATTCAAAATATAAAACAAAATGTGATAAAAAAAATAGACAATGCGGGATTGCATGACAAGGAAACCAATCTGACAAACCTAATCTGAAGAGCACGTGTTCCCAGAATTCTAGCTCGCTCATACTTTGTCATGTATTTTGTAGTTTTTCTCTGTTGCTTCTCTTTCCCTTCACCATCTCGTTCTTCACCATCTACCAAAGGTTCATTTAACTCATCCTCTTGTGGTTGTGCATTCTCCTCCTCCTCCCCTTCCTGATCAAGAATAAATGTCAACCAGAATCAAAGGGTATGTATGAAAGATTAAAGATAAATTTCTATTACCTCAATTTCGGGCTCTGGGGGCTCATCATCATATCTGCAAGTCATAAATAGCTTCATAAATCAGCTAAGTGAGAAACTAACTAGTTCAAATCGAACACATGGAAGGACAAGGCACAGACATTGGAGCAAAGAATAAGGCTTTTAAACAAATAGTAAATAACAACTACTAACTCTCCCTCAGCCAATCAAAGTTCCCGCACTAGTACCACTAACAAAATAGTAGATAAATTTACATATAACAAACAAGAATAATTCACTTGTTGTTAAGCAACGGGTATCAATTATCCATGGCCAATTCATCAAGCAAAGCACATCAAACAAAATACAAAAGAGAAAAGAATGAAACTTACGATCAAGTTTGAGTAATTAGTTTTTGTGGCATATCGACCATTCAACCTTAATGCTATGCGTAATTCTAACAGAGATGAAATGTTTATGTGTATTGTCCCTGATCTACTCTTATGGAGATCTCATCGTGTTGGGATTATTATTTCTCATCATGGCTAGCAGAAAAGCAGTACTAGATACGCTTCACAAACCAAAGAAACAGAGCAGTAGGAAGCTTGTCCAAAAAAACAAACCTCAAAGTTCAAACTCTTATATGTAATGGTAACATACAAAGAAGACATCAGTTGCCTTTTTCCCTTAACAATACAGGGCTAAGAAAAAGAGTAGTGTTCCAACATTTAAGCTCAGGCAAATATTCATTTGTTTTGTCCCTGATCTCGTCTACAGAGATCTCATAGAGCTGGGATTAATATTTGTCGTCATTGCTTAAAAAAAACATATCGGAATAACCCTACAGAAGAAGTAGACAGCAAGTTTCCGTTTTTGCACATATGCATTAATGTGAATGCCAATAGTTTCAAATAACTGCTGACGCAAGTAACTGAAACCATAAGATGCAACATAAAGAGAAAACTTCGGTTGCCTCCTTTGCTTAAATAAAGGTGAAAAAATTTAGGATAATTGACAACAGTAAGAGCTCAGGCAAATGTTCATATGTCTTGTCCTTGACCTCATATTAATGAGATCTCATAGAGCTGGGATTAACATTTGTCATCATTGCTTTGCAAATGCAAAATGTAAAAACAATTAGCAAAAGAGATTGAAGCAGAACTTTGACTTTTCAGAACAGAAAAGACCATAAGCCTTGTGAATAAAGAAGGAAGGGTGTGATAATTTTGAGGTTGATCAATATTACAGTAAACATAAGACACCTCATTTCACACAATCAAACTAGAGTTTAGCTAACGACAATTTTCCACTCCAACCTTCTCCTCTAATAGAGTAATTAAAGAGAGTAGATTTTTCCATCAACAATTGATATGGAAGTTGGCAAATTAATACCTACGGAGTACTTAGTAGTCTGTGAGAGAAGGTTGGAAAAGTTAGAAGAGGTTGGTAGCACTCCTCGTCAAACAAATACCAATGCCTATAAATTGATACTCCCTCCCATTCATCGGAAAAGCACCATTCCAATTTGGACCAAATCTTAGGGCAAGTGAATGAATCATAGGTAAGTTTACTAAATTACCCCTCTCACTCAACCCATCAAACACAAGTTCACATGAATCACAAGGACAACTTCTTAGTTATTACCCACCAAGCAACCTACCTTACCACCATTCCTGACCCTACCACAGCCCACCCCTGCTGCCGACATCACCTCCCTCTTCCCCCCACCATAATACCCTACTATTTTTCTCTCCCACCATAAACCTCCACTCCACTTCCACCCTTAAAACCATCACCAACAACCAAGCGAAAAATACCCGACCCTCCCTAAACCACCACCAAACTACGAAGACCCCACCACCAACCACGATCATAACTCAAGGCTTTGATTGGTTATTGAAAAGACAGTACTCAATGCTTTTAGTGTAAATGTGATCACATCATTCACATGCAGGCTTAGTCAAGACATAGGTTGGTCCCAAGCAGGCTAGCGGATATGGAGCGGGTTAGCTGGATAGACATTAAATATTTGAAATGCATGTCTTTTGATGCCAAGTCCAATGGATATGGCAACGCATAACGACTCGATTTTAGTCACCCCAAACCTAAGAATATTACCCAGTAAAACTATGAGACTGAATTACCAGTTTACCACTGTCTAAATGATAATTAGGGTTTCCACAAAGATATAAACTTTCACCACTATTCATTCAGTACTTGTACAAAATCAAATTTTGTCAATAATCGCTCTAAAAAGAGAGACAGTAAATCCCCTAATCTTAATACAAACCTCAACAACAATAATTATTGTGTAAACTCATTTATCGATAGTAATGAACGAATGGTTAACGAATAAAAAGACCGTCTCAACTGTAAGACGGTCTTATTCTATAATTTCTGACGAAATTAATTAGGGCAAACTTCAATAAATTTGCTATCCACAACCAAACAAACCAAAATCCACACCTTTTACAGAATTAGACGACAGATTAAACAAACAGAAACAAAACCCAGAAACACACAAATGCAAGCTTAGTATATCATTCAGCGAAATGTTAAAACATCCAAAAAAAAGGCCGAAAACAGAGAAAGGGGAACCCTAATTGCTGAAAAATAAGTAGAGAGTGAAGCAAAAAGAAAGAGGAGGAAAGAGCAGGGTACCCATCAGCCATGTCGATGTCATTGTAGTCGTCGTCCGCCATTAATACGCTACAGTAAGAGGATTCTTGCTCGCAAAAGAGAGAGACAAGATGGAATGTGGGCGAACAAATGAAGTAAGCGGGTGTATTTTGGGGATATATATACACATACTAGACCTAAGTTCTTTTTACCGTTTAGCTCGGATTCGAGTCGGATATAATTGGGGAAACGGGTTAATCGGCTGGGTTTGGGTGGTGACTATTCGGGTCGGATTAATTTTGGGTTTGTTGGTGAAGGGGCGGATTATTTTGGATTCGGGTCAATATTTATCAAATTATTCATGGATAATAATTTATTTGCAACAATAAACATTCAGGTCGGGTCAATTAGAGTTTCGGGCCTTGAGTTCGGTGTCGGGTCTGGTCAATTTTGAAAGGTCTCACATTGAGGGCAAATTTTTCACAAATAGGATCCTACCACCAGATGTACAATGCTTTTGTACATCTGGCCCATATAATGGATCTATAGCCCAATTAAAAAAAAAAAAAAA
>VHZZ01000057.1:313751-324770 GCA_009801015.1 Silene noctiflora | reverse complement strand
GAACCACTCACTCGGCCGAGTCAACCCCACTCGGTCGAGTAGACCATCTACTCGGCCGAGTGTACCCTACTCGGTCCACTACTAGCTTACTCGGTTTAAAAAAGCTTATGTATTTTATCCAATTGATTTACCTCGTTTCCCACTAGCAATCCGTAGTTGTTTATGATTAACAAAAAAWTTGTAAAACGTGATTGCAATAATGATGAAACAAATAATAGATTTCAGCGGACGAACAGTTCCCATGAAAATCCTCCAATTCCGCTCTTGCCAAAGTTCATTGATAGCAAAATGATCTAAGATTTTAATAAAAAAATTTGGTTCATATTTTACACACTATGTTGAAAAGAAAACTATTTTTAAAACCCTTTCAACTTATTCCGAAATTTAATAAGTATATCAACATTTTGACAAAAGCTGTTATAACATTTTTAGTGATTTTTTTTAAAATAAGAAGTATTGATAAATATTATAGCGCGATTTTAATTTTAATAGTACATGATTAGTTGTATTTTATCAAAACACAAAAAAAAAAAAAATTGCTTAGCTATATATAAATATATATGTTTTTTTTAGGGTGCCCATAAATTCACGCAAGGATTGTAATGGGGACACGCATAATCTTGCATATAGACAAAACAAGTGGGCTCCACTGCTCTGTAAATTAAAGCTGTAAGAGGGTATTTTCCGTGTCCAATGGGTACCTTTTTTTTATGTTAATACCATAAAAAGTAATACTCCCTCTATATCTTTATGATGTACCCATTTCATTAAAATACTCCTCACATATATTCATGAAATGGGTACATCATTAAAAAACGGAGGGAGTATTATTTTTATTAAATACCTAAAACGATACTCCATATAAACCTTAGACACCCTAAATGAAACTGACTAAATCTCGGGTACCTACACTAAAAATATGCTTAAACTTGAGGTACCCAAACTGAAATTACGCAAACTTCGGGTACCCAGATTGACATTTTGCCAAACCTAGGCACCCTATTTGGAAATTTTCCAAATAATAAAGATGGTACTATTAACAAGTCTCATTACTAAAGACGCGACTTGAGATTTTCCTACAGTTCATACATTTTAACCACGGTTTGAAACTTTGAACTAAAATCCCTTCAAATCTTATGCTCATACAGTCACTGTCATACCCATTCTCATGCCAATGCTCATACCCGTACAAACTCTTAGGTTCATACCCTGTATTTGATTCATCATTTTTGCAATTTGATACCCATACAGCCAGTGGCGGACCTAGAAATTTAGTATTTGGGGGGCACTAAAAATTTTTAACGTGTTATTTACGCGCGTTTAAAATCAATATTTTTATATTTTAAATTTTTTTTCCTAAATTAGTTATTATATATAAGTAAAAGAATGAAAAAATAATGGTCATATTGATATATTTTCTCAAAAAATAATATTTTCTATAAAATACTTTAAATTTTAAACATAGATAAAAATAATCTCTCTTCTGGAGAAGGATAATGATATGGCGTATCATTATCTTTTGTAGAATATAATATACTTTAGTACTTAATATGCAAACAAATGTGAGTGGTTCAATGGTTTAGAATTTAACAAGTTAATTGAAGGTCAGAGGTTCGAATCGCATATCAGGCAATTTTTCATATATATTTGAGAAATAGCCAACAAAAAAAAATTATCTAACATGTGTAGTTACCAAGAATCGAACTCCATGCCTTCCATAAAGTATTTCACACATTTACCAACTGTGCCATGATTATTTATGAGGCTTCATGGAGGGCAGTGCCCTCCCGGCCCCCCCTTGGATCTGCCCCTGCATACAGCATATTTCAAACCCGTGGAGGCATGGGTTTCTCGTATCCAGTGGGAGGTGGGTATACTCTAAATCAGGGCTCTGTCTGACATGATGCTTCAGGTAGCTTATTTGTCCAAAATTTCAGCTATCTCATTTTTTGCAAGTGTTTGACAAGTAACTTATTTAACCAAATAAACTACCTTAAATGAAAGGATACGTATAGTGGCATTAGAGATTTCAGGTATTTAAAATAAACTATTTTCCATTTTTTCAATGTATAATATTAAATAATTATCATATTCTTTTATGTCATCTCACCAACAGTTACTTTTTCATCTAATTTGCCGGACATAATTTATAGCTATCTTTTTAAGTGTTAGTTAATTTTTCAGTTTTCGACTACCTTCTCAGGTTTCAGCCAACTTTTTAGCTAGTTTTAGCAATTAGAGCCTAGATCTCGCAAAAGTGTCCCAACCCGACACCCGAACCCAAGACCCAAGACCCAAGCTTGACTCGAAACCCGAATCAACCCGACTCAATATAACCCAACCTGAATGTTTATTGTTGCACACTAAAAATAACCCAACTTGGAGTCTGCAAATCCAAAATTAACCCGACCCAATTTAACTCGACCTGATTAACCCGTTTGTCAGATTTACTCTAGACCCTATATATAAGTTTGCTCTAGACCTATATATATAGATCTGATCCAAATCCAAACCAAACCCGAATTTTTATCTCTCATCGTATTTCCTCAATCAAAAAAACCTTCCAATTCAGATTAGGGTTTACTCAACTTGACGACCAAATTCATCAATGGAGGACGAATTTGACCTAAATTCAAGGCAAATGATGGTCGAGATCAACTCAAACGACGACAATGTCGACACCAAAACCGAGAATCACAGACCAATCATTAGCAGCGAACAACTCGATGTCGAAGCGTACGCATCACTTTACTCAGGTCGCACTAAAATCATGCGTCTCATCTTCATCGCTGATCGATGCGATAACGAAAACCCTAATATGCAGCTTGAAGCACTTCGCATGGCGTATGATGAGATTAAGAAAGGTGAAGATGTTCAATTGTTTAAGGAAGTTGCTGTGAGGATTAATGGAAGATTGGGGAATTCTTATGGTATTGATTCGGGTTGGGTTGAATCGGTTGAACGACGCGCCGAACAACGGAAGGAAAAGTTGGAGAATGAGCTTAATGCTTATAGGGTATGCTCTTCATAATTGTGTTAATTTGTACAGTAATTATTGTGCAAGATCGTTGTCCACTGTACAATGAGTGTTGAACCAATCAAAGGCCCGTGTAAGACGGTCTTATTGTATAATTTGATTAATTTTGATGTTTGTTATGTTTTGTTATTGCTTGTTTGTTGGTGAAATTTGTGTAATGTAGGTTTGTATGAGCTGGTTTTGGTGGTTATTCTGGTGTTATTGGATTATTTGCGTAGGACTTTGGCACGAGGATTGTTTTTTTAGGGTTGATTTGATATAGGTTTGAGAGAATTGGTGGCTTACGGGTGTCACGAGCGTGAAAATTTCTGAATTTGAGAAGTTTGGCATCTGAATTGGGTTGTTGCCTTGTTGGTGGCTTGGTGTTATTCTTCTTTTTCCCCTACAATGCACTTCTCATTGTTTCCTCATTTGAAATTGACGCTTTTATACGACTATTTGTGTTAGCCGGCTTCAAGTCTTTTGTGTTGCTTTGTGGGTTGATGGTAGATTTGGGAGTGGTTATGGCGTTGATTTTTGTTGGATTGAAATGGTTGAATGGCGGGCTGAACAATGGAAGGAGAAGTTGGAGAATAAGCTTAATGCTTGTAGGGTACGGGTGTTGCTAATGATTATGGATTTTGTTTTGTTATTGACTTGCGTTTTTCTTTAATGGTGTTACATATTTAGAGTAGGATTTGGGAGGAGTAGTTTTTATTTTAGGGTTTATCTGATATAGATTTTGAGAGAATTGGTTCGTAGCAAGTGATACGAGTGCGAAAATTTGCGTACTTGAGGAATGTAGCTTTGAATTGGTTTGTCGGTTGCTTAGTTTTATTAGTGTTTTTCCTTGATCTACTTTTCATATTTTCCCACCTCACATTAATGATTTATACGACTACATGTGTTACCTGATTTCAATCCATTTTCAGACTAAGATTTGTTGTCATCATTGTTGTCGAGATATTCATGTAACTTGAGAAGATTGTGTCAAAACATGTGTCCTTGAGAAGTATGATAGTGGTATTGTAGAATAGCTCTTGAAACTAGGAGGAATTAGTTTTACTAAAAAAAAATATATATTTGCGTAGGAACATATCAATGAGCAGATGTTGTCAACTTGATAGGATCTTCTTGTTTTGAATGTGTGTGATGAGGTGATTTGTTGAGGGTCTAGGGTATGGGGTGATATTATGGTACTACTTGAGTTCTTGACTATAGACTGTGTAAGATAGGTACCGTTTCTGTTAGATCTTATTGTGTTTTTGTGGATTAAGGGCATGTTAAATGTTCAAGAAGTTTGTAGTAGTCATGTTATCATCAAGTTAAAGGGCTTACATTGTTTGGGAATGGTAATATTAGCTGTGCCGTTTCATTGTTTTTGTCCATCTTTTGGTGACTTTGTTATACAGATGAAGGCAGGCAAATTGCTTATATGTGTATTTATATGTATATATATTTTCCATGCTTCATTGTCTCATATGAAAATAAGATTTCTGCTGAAATGACGTATCTTGGTTGTACATTAGACAATTCAGAATGTGTTCTCACTTAAATATACAGAAAAAGTGAAAAAAAATTCTGGGTTTGTTGTATTTTGACTATAGTCATCTGGATATGGTTGCTTAAGGGAACAAAAAAAAAACTGAGTTTTCATTTTCGGCACAACCTAAAAGGCTTGTTTTTGAACACTTGAAGGGCACTTCGTATGCTAGACTATATCTATTGGCTAGTTCTTGTGATATACTGACATTATTTGAAGTTTGAGTTTCCATTTTTGCTTCTTGTTATAAAAGTGACGCAGACCTGGGATTTTGTTATCGCAACTTGTGCTGTAAGTGATACTTTTCACCTACTAGGAAAATATGGAGATGCTAATCTCTATTCAATTTGTCTTTGCAGACAAATCTAATCAAAGAAAGTATAAGGATGGGATACAATGATTTTGGAGATTTCTTTTATGCCCATGGACTACTTGGGGATGCCTTTAAGAATTATGTCCGAACTCGTGATTACTGCACCACAGCAAAGCATATTGTGAATATGTGTTTGAATGCAATTCTTGTTAGTATTGAGCTGGGTCAGTTCTCTCATGTCAACAGCTATGTGGGCAAGGCTGAGCACACACCGGAAGCTTTAGAGCCTATTACCACTGCAAAACTTCGCTGTGCTGCTGGGCTGGCAAATTTAGAGACTAAAAAGTATAAACTTGCCGCCCGCAAGGTTTGATTTTTATCGTTGCTTTATCTGTGTTGTGTTTCAATTTCCACCGTATCGTCTTTCGTAGAGTATATATAAATGTGATCTAGAGACTATGGAGGACTCAAAATAGCTGTCGGAGATGGTAAACTCAAAATAGGGTTATTTCACTCCGTGATCTGCTGGCTGTTAGTTTTTTAGTTTTAGATTTTTGTGTGTACAATTTACAGATCATATACTCTGGTAATATTTTGCAACTAATACTATGCAGCTTTGTCCCACTCAATACATGAGCTTGGTGGTGTTTTGGCTTGAGTCTGGTGCAACTATATTGCAGCTCTTGCTCAGTCTATCAGAGTGACTTAGGCTCAAACAAAAAAAAAAAATCTGAGTAAATGAAGTTCTTTACTGTGAATCCTAGCTTTGATATGATAGGCAAATGATGAAATTTACTCGCCAGTTAGTTGATATAAGCCACTCCAGTGAGTGGAGTCTTTGGCATATTGCTTTTCAAATCTGGAATTTGGATTTTTGAATATGTAACTACCTATTTAAGGAAAACTTCACATCATATGTTGATTATCAAATTATGTATATACTATTTGTGGCTTTATGTGCAGCTTGATGCCTTGATCTCATTGTATATTTGTATGTTCTTCTATTACCCCCTGTTATGTAAATTACTTGCATTGATATTCTGCAGTTCTTGGAAGTTGGTCCTGAGCTGGCTAACAATTATTCGGAAGTGATTGCACCACAAGATGTAGCTACCTATGGCGGACTTTGTGCACTCGCCACTTTTGATAGATCAGAGCTCAAGGCATGTGCAAAACATTTGTCATTATGAAATCCATTCTTCTAATTTATTACGAAGAATGTGGAACATTCCATTTTCATAATTTTCTTTATTTTTGTAGAGCAAAGTTATCGACAACTTGAACTTCAGAAACTTCTTGGAGCTTGTGCCAGAGTTACGGGAGCTTATTAATGATTTCTATTCAAGGTAACAATTTTGAGTTTTATCATTTAAATCATTTATTGATAATGCTTCTATTTGCCTACAGCTTGTCATGTGTAATGCAACAAATTATGTTCTCTCTTATGTGACCCTGCGTAGTCTCGTCGGAGCCTTCTTATGTATTTGTTCTTTTAGTTCATTTATCATGCCCTTCTCTTTGCCAAATTATCCCTATGTTTTACAGTTGTACATGTTATCTCCTTGAAATCAGGGTATTGTTACTCTTTTTCTTTGAAAATGTAAATTGGTTTGCAAAAATAGTGTGCCTCGTATTTGACTAGTTATCGTTGTGCCTCATTACAATGAGTCCTTGTCGCCCTACTGCGCCTTGCTCTTTTTAAACTAAGAGGCTCATGTAGTCTTTTCTTTTGGTGGAAATGGCACATGAATTTTGCTCTGTTTCTTTCCAATACCAGAATTTTGTTGCTTTGGGCTTTATGGTAATTTTTCTTGTGTTGAAACTCTTGAAAGTCTTCTTGCTCGGTCGTTGTTTTCTCCCTGTGACCTCTATTATCTGTGACTAATTGCAGTCGTTACGCGTCTTGCCTCAATTATTTGGAGAGTCTTAAAGCCAACCTTTTACTCGATATTCATCTGCACGATCATGTCGAGACTTTGTACAAGGAGATTCGCCACAAGGCTTTGATTCAATATACACTACCTTTTGTCTCTGTTGATCTGAACATGATGGCAAATGCTTTCAAGACCAGTGTCTCAGGGCTACAGAAGGAACTTGAAACTTTGATCACCAACAACCAAATTCAGGTATTCTTGTTTTGGCGCTCCATTTGCCCATTCAATTCCTTCTGAACTTCAATGAGACGTTTTCACTGTGAGACTAACCCAATTTTTTTTTGTATTCCTCGTTTAGTGGTTAATGCGTGGTCTCACATATAAGAATCTCTCGTATGGTTGTGTAGGAATGTATAGATATGTAGATAGATTATAGATACTTCAATTACCGAGTCCTGTATGATCTTCTGTAGTCCTTATTTATGTATAGGGTTAATGGGTAGTCCCGCATAAGAATGTCTTGTTTTTTTTGAATTCAAGTACTGTCATTCTCTTAATCTGTCCGTCTTCCGTCACTAATAGTATTGCCAACCAACATTCTTGCAGGCTCGGATAGATTCCCATAACAAAATTCTATATGCACGCCATGCAGACCAGAGAAATGCGACCTTCCAACGTGTTTTACAGACAGGTGCAGGATTTGACCGGGATGTTAGGTCAATGTTGCTGAGAGCAAATATAATCAAGTATGATTTCACCCACAAACAACATTCAAATAAGGATATGGCTCATGGATTTTTCAGAACCAGGGGGCCAATGTAATGGGGTATTAATGGTCTTACTTATGGAAGATATATCTGGTTTTTGGTGGGCTCGTTGCAATCAGAAAACTCTAATGTGCATACTTTGTAGACTTGAAAGTCGAGTCAGTTACTGTAGTCGAAATATTACTGTTTTTGCGCCCATCTGACTTTAGTTCACTTGGATAATCTTGCCAGTTTGCCATGGAAATAGAGAGGTACGGTCGGTACATTCATTGAATTTGTTTTCTTGGATATATTCTTCATACTGCCCTTAAAATTGAAAGGTGCTGTACATTCACGAGACCTTATCTTTCCGGTACCTGAAGGGTTTTGAATGAGGATGGAATTGTATATCTGGAAAGGAAAGGGATCCCGATTTTGAAATATCGTCGATGTTTTATAATGAATCCTTTTGATAAAAAAGATGCAACTTACACTTTTGATCATCGGTGTAGGCTTGTATGGTGTAGCATATTTTTAAACCAGGTAGTTAATAGCCTCAAACGGAATTACAAGGAAAATGTGATCATTGATTTGACCATCAAGCATAAATGTCTATCATTTGTGTCGGTGTCATGTCAGATTTTATTAAATGTCAGACTTAGTTAATAAGTTAATCCCCTTCCTCTATATACTAACGCTCCTCCAAATAACCCCTTTCACTTTTCAATTCTATCCCCTCCATTAAATATACGGATCATCATCCACATTGTTACGTAACAATTTGGTCGGACAGGGGAGCAGGGTTGATTTGGCCGGAGTAAGGTTGGATGGAATGGGTTGCTCAGGAGATGAAGGGAAGGGAGATGAATAAAATCAGGCCAAGGATTAAAAAAATGACAAGAGTAAAATTGTAAAAGGCGTATGTGAAAAAGTAAAATTCGTATGTAAAAAAGCACGACCCTATTTATATCCTAGTTATTTTATATGATAAATAACTATTTTCTTATTTTTTTTTAAACAAATGCAATCTCCAATCTACCGGAAGAATAAAGATACTCGAAAATTAATCCCTCCAAAATGCCCCAATTTAAATATGGAAATAAAATAGATTTTATTTAATTAATAAACTAACTAATCTTTCATTTAAAAAATAACAATCTTTTCATCAACCTATAATATTTTCACCATTAAACTTTAAAATTTAACCTTTAACTAAAATGAAATAAAATTGGTATAAATAAAACTATAATTATACATAACCATAAACTGTTATTTTATTTTGTTAAGAAAAAAGAATTTATGAAAATTTATAAAAATGAAATCACTAGATTAAAATATTTTCATAAAAATGAACATTTCATGAAATTATTTAATCATCTTGATTAATATTTATATTAATTTTTTTTTTTCAAATCAAAATACAATTGAATGAGAAGAAATATGAAAATGAATGAGATATTAATCTAAAATGTATAAGTATTACTGTAAAAAGTAAAATGTCTATATATTCCGCGAATACGGGGATCTATACTAGTTACACGTTAAATTAATAACCTAATACTAAACTAACCACTTGTGTTTAAGTCACAAATGACACGTGTTGCGCTCTTATTGGTTGTGTATATGTATCAAGTTCCCAATTATGAAGAGGCGAATTTCGTGCTAACTGGCGGCCAATTTAGGTGCAAGTCAAATTGAGAAATTAGCTATTATGGAAGAAACAGACACTCCGGCTTATCTCTTTCAACTTATGCAATTGGATGTTCGTGGTGTTTCGTGGCCAAGAAGCCGATGATTTTAATACTTAAATATTCTCAAACTTTTCTTGAGAAATGTTTTTGATTATAACCAAAGAAACATTTAACAAGTAGTACCCTTATCTCTATTTTATTTTATTTTATTTGATGAAAATATTATAATTTAATGCAAAAGATTAATTTATAACTCAATAAATTAATGAAAAATGTTATTAATTGTCTTATTAAGTGAGGTAGTTTATTATCATTAGTTTCCTAATTAATAGAATGCATTTGGAGAAAAAAAATCATCTCGCCTTACCTGTTTCTTGAAGCTTAATTTGTTGATTTATAGAGTAAGAGCGATGAATGAAACCACGAAAATCGATTTGGATTGTTCTGCAAAGATTGAAGTGCTCTTGGCTGGAGCTGAACAGAGTCAAAAATATTATTTTGAAAAAATTGATACTAATGAATGCGAACAAAACAAAGTTATGATACACTTTTTATAAATTAAATAAGATCTTATTAACTTTTATTCTGGTATTTGGTAAATTGACAACTTGGTACTTGAATGACTCAGTTACTTCCTCAAGCAAAAGTTAATTAACACACTTATAAAGGTTATTCATTATTAGTACATTATCATTCGTTTGTTTTAACACAAACAAAAACACTACTTGTCAATGGTTTTGTGACAAAATAATGTCACAAATGTAAGTCTTCCTTAAGACGGTCTTTATAAGACAAATTTGTGTATAATAAATATGATATGATTGAATTAAAGAAAATCTTAGGGTTAGCTTAAGTTCGGCAGAGAGAGGAAGAAATAGAAGCACATCTTTAGAATCCTACAAGATCCATTCGTTTTTTTGTCTCTAACAGATATTCCGAACTTCATCTGGGTTCGAATCCTACTAAGAAGCCCACTAGAGATTAGAAATTGTCAAGAAACAGTTTCTTTTTGCCCCTTCCAGGCGATCGGAAAAAAAAAGAAATGATGAATATATTCAATATAATTCCGTATTTACAAAATAGCATCTCAATTCATCCTATTTCACCAGATCCGGGATGTGATATGGTTCCGCACATGATCATGCTCTTGTAATTGATTTGAGACACAATTCAATAATACAACTCTTTATGAAATCAATTTTATCGTGATAAAATACGATCTCCTTTAACTTTGTAATTAGTCAAAAAATCTATACTCGCCTAAGTTCTTGTTTAAATGAAAATTTTCGTAGGACTCATAAGGTACCTTTGGCTTGAATACAATCTCACTTCTTCTATACGTACCTACAAGGCTACAATATCGACAGGGAGAAAAATGTCAATGATCAAAGAAAATTACAGAGTAATACAAATAAACGAGCAAAATGTAAAACACATAGAATACTCAATTGCTTTAAATAACAATAATCAAACACGAGGAAAACAATATATAAGAACACAAATAACAATTGTTAAGAAGCATATATACACACACATAAATAAGACGTTTTACGTGCATAGGATTGTAATTGACCTTACGATAATTATCTTAATTACATTATTAGTTGTAGTTCTAGTCAAATTTTTATCCTTTTAATTATTACTAGTTTGACGCCCGTGCAAAAAATGCACGGGTTTAATTTATCAAATTGAAAAAAATCAATAAGAAGGTGAATAGATTTAATGAAAATATAATTTTAGTATCTTATCTTTATTAATACAAAAACATTTCAAGCAATTTGGTGCATCCACGTCATTATATAGAGTTTTATTTTTCCCAAAAAATCATCAATCATG
>VHZZ01000057.1:282184-304062 GCA_009801015.1 Silene noctiflora | reverse complement strand
AAATTTGGCGACTGAAATCAGTCGCCCGAGTTGTAAATGGCGACTACTGCCCGCGACTGACCTCGGGCGACTAATTTCAGTCGCCAAATTGATATCAGTCGCCCATTTTAGTCGCCCGATTACTTTTTTCTTGTAGTGTTATTTGAGATAATATATTAAGATGTTTCACTATTTTCACCAAGATACATTGATTATTATACTTTATATACGCCAATTTTGCAGTTAAGTAATATGTCAACATGCATTTTTCACAAAATTAAAAAATCTTCATTTAAGTGCTGGCTTACATAATAAGCCTCAAACGCACCCGTGATTTTCACGGGTAAAAAAAACTAGTTTGTATGAGAAGTCTTACAATATAACTTACCCTTACTACATAAGAATTAGTGTTTAATATATCTCTAACGGTCAACCTGAATGGGTGAGGATTTAGTCATTTCGGTTTTAACAAAACTTGGTCATGTCGGGTCATATCATGTCATTTTAAGTTTTGGTTTTGGGGTATGTTATTACCTAAGGTTTTTTAGGGATAATGCACAAAGTACAACAAAGAAAATTCAGGTCGGATTATATTGGTCGAATAATATCGAACTAGTACAGACCTCACGCAATAAATGCTCAATAAATGCGCGATATTTATAAAGTTTTTACTTTTTTTGTTTATTTATTACTTGGTTATTCCAAATTTATACCTTCATATTTTCATATTTTACCTGTTTTGACACAAGAAGAAATTGAGGTTTGTCATGATTTTTTTTTTATCACAATGTCAATCATTTTATTTTATAACTTTTCTTAAATTATCTTAATGATTTTTTTCTAGAATTAATAATATTATTTTATTTTATTGTTTTATATAGTGTAAGTATGCATTAAGTCATTTTTTAAGAAAATCATGCTCGGAGAACTTTTGAGAATCCCTCTTACTACTAAGAGAATAAAAATTCTCTTAGTTTTCCCTCCAAAAAGCATCTAGCTAAATAAGGTAATAAGTAAATTTTCATTCAATACATTATTATTATCTTTTCAATGAATATATGCTTATAATTAAACTCTAATCTTTTAATAAAATTCACAATTATGATTTTTTCCCTTACTACTAAGAGAATAATTATTCTCTTAGTTTTCCCTCGAAAATGCATCTATTTTCATAAGAACATAATTGATTTTTTTAATAAACTATTATCTTTTTCTTAAAATATAATCTTAATATAATTATAATTATACTCTAATATTTTAATTAAATTCAAAATTATGATTTTTTCATTATAATAAAATAAAATTAGTATTAAATTATAGACTATATGTTGCTAAATTTTTCACAATGCAATAATGATTACTGTAGATAATAATTTGACACCTACTTACTATTAGTTTCGTGACAAAAAATAAATTCATTAAAAAAATATCACAACTTAACTTAATTCTATTTGGTTAATTGTCCATTTCAATTTTTTTTGTTTCATATCAAAAAATAATGGAATGAAATATTAAATATTATTGAAGTGAAGATTTAAAAATTTTAAATAATAAACTAAAAAAAATAAAAACTCTATATATCGCGCATTGCGCGGGATCTATACTAGTTTTTATAATAGTTTAATGAGAAAATCACATTTCCTTTCTTATACAAGTAGATGGACTTTAGAGGAAAAAATTTTGGAAATTTTTATTCTCTTAATAGTAAAAAGTAAAGGGGATAAAGGGGGATTACGGACAAAATCAGGGCCGCAACTCGGGTGTAGGATCGAATATTCGAGTCGAGTCAATTCTGTCAGATTTGCCTCTAGTGTCTAAATCCAACCATGAAACAATTTCAGCATCACTTAACTTCACTGTTTCATCACTAAACTAAACAATCTTCCAATTTCCTCCATTAAAACTTCCTCTCTCTTCTCCCACTCTTCTCACTTCACTCTCCCCAATTCCCAATTCAATCCACCAGATCCCAATTCAATTCAATTCAAAAAACCAATCACATGAATCCCTAAAATGGGTAATCAATCAAATCAAGAATCACCCAAAAAACAAACTCAAAAATGGAAACTATTGGACATAATAACATCCTTCTTTTTCTTCCTAATAATCCTCTTCTTAATCCTAGTATACACCCATTTAGGCGACCCGTTAGCAGATTCTGGTCGACAAACCTTGCTTCGGAGCTCCATTTCGGATCCGAAACAAAGGGTGAACATGGTGGCCGCCATTGAAGAAGGTGTAAGGAAGAAAATAGAGAAATGCCCAGATGAGTATGTTGATTATATGCCATGTGAAGATCCTAAAAGGAATAGTCCGTTGAGTAGATTTATGAACTTTTATAGGGAAAGACATTGTCCGAATCCGAAAGAGGAACCTCTTTGTTTGATTCCGCCTCCGAAAGGATACATGGTTCCTGTTCAATGGCCGACTAGTCTGCACAAGGTTTGATCTTTTTGCTCGAATTATAGAATAAGACAGTTTTATAGTGTGAGACAGTACTGTTATTGGTTAAAACGCCAAACAGTGCTTTGTATGTAGAAAGACGGTTTCACAGTGTAAGACGGTATTGTAGGGTATTATTAATCATTTTGGTCCTTTTGTGGAATGCACCTTGTAACTTAAATTGTTCAGTTATACTATGCCGACAGTAGAAAGATGTAACTACGTAACTTTATGGACCTCAGAGCTATTGTTACATCCGTCTTAAATAAGAATCTGTGTATTAAACGAAACTGCGAACTATTTAACTCAAACTAACACTACCATAACGAAATAACTACGTGGGGGTATGAGCAGTATATTGGTGGAGTATAGTAGACTGGGCATGAACTTCATCATCTGCAAGGCCAAGCATTCCCAAAGACCATCGAGATTTTTGATGTTGTTCAGTTTGTGCTGTTTTGATGTTAGATTTCCTAAAACTTGTGTGAAATCGTTGTAAATGGGTGGGAGCAGTACTTTGTTGTGATTATTGTGTTTGTGGTATTATATGTGGAGGTGTTTTTGGTTTGCGTTGCTTTAGTTTTGATGTGTTTGCAAGATGCATAGTTTTTTTTTTGAGACAGAGGGAGTAATAAAAATACTCTAATCATTAGGTGAGGTTGCGTATGTCTTGCCTCCAATACTTTGGTTAGCGAAATTATTATGTGGGTGTTGTTAATTATTTGCTGATTTCATGCATTTTAACTTGGAGGCTGAGTGAGCGTTTTAGGGAAGAAGGTTGATGATGTTTGGTTGAGTGATTGGTTTTGGATTCATTTGCCGCAGCTAACTTACTGAGGGTATGAAATTGGAGGTTATTTTTTCAGTTTAGCTGTAGATCTGGGATGCACTGTAGTAAATTGATTGGCTGGTTATAGCTTGTTAACGTTCTTGAATATGCGCATGGAAATAATAAAATTAGCCTAGTTCTAATATCTATTTGATTAAAAAATACTCTCTGATGCTGTGACCCTTGCATAAATTGTCAGGATTCTCAAGTAACTTGAATCAGATATAATAGACATGTTATAGTGCTTTTCAAATTAGATGGATATATCAGGTTGATTTGTGCAAACATTTGAACTTTTGTGCGTCCTTTTATGAAACAAAATATTGCATTGGCTGCTATGACTGTGTGACACCCTAAATCTGCATTACCTGGCAGCATATTAGAATTATCACATTGGCCCAAAGTTCAGTACTAGCTTCTGTAGTTTTGTCTATGCTCATCATCTTAATGAAAATTGTCTAAAATGGGCAATTCTCTCTAGTTTTGATTTCGCAATGTTGGAAATGTTTAATCCCTGGGTAACAATGTGTTGAATTTTCAATGCTTTGCAGATTTGGCACTCTAATATGCCATATAATAAGATTGCAGATAGGAAGGGCCATCAGGGATGGATGAAAATCGAAGGCCAACACTTCATTTTTCCTGGTGGAGGCACTATGTTTCCCGATGGAGCTGTACAGTATATAGAGAAACTTGGACAGTATATTCCTATTAAAGGTGGAGTCTTGAGGACGGCTCTTGACATGGGATGTGGGGTAAGGTGCTTAGTTTCTTCCCTCTCTAGTCACTATCCCAGATTTGATGTAATACTGAGGAATAATTACTTCATACAGGTTGCTAGTTTTGGGGGTTTTCTTCTCTCAGAGAATATTATGACACTTTCTTTTGCTCCAAGAGACTCGCACAAATCTCAAATCCAATTTGCTTTAGAAAGAGGAGTCCCAGCTATGGTGGCCATGCTTGGCACGCGTAGACTCCCTTTTCCCGCATTTTCGTTTGACCTGGTGCACTGTTCAAGATGTTTGATCCCATTTACTGCCTACAGTTAGTTCCTTATAACTATTTATTTCACTCTAGTCAAATATATTTTTCCTCTTCTGTTATCATTGATGTAATTTGGTGAACCTGGTTGGCAGATGCAGCGTATTTCATTGAAGTGAATCGCTTGCTTCGCCCAGGAGGATATTTGGTTATCTCTGGCCCTCCTGTGCAGTGGGCCAAACAGGACAAAGAATGGGCCGATCTTCAGGCAATCGCTAGCGCGCTCTGTTATGAACTGATTGTTGTTGATGGGAACACGGCCATCTGGAAAAAACCTTCAGGGGAGGCATGCTTTCCTAATCAAAACGAATTTGGTGTTGGGTTGTGCGACGAGTCTGATGATCCAAGTTATGCATGGTATGACTTATGAGGCATTGTGCCATTTATTTTATTTCCATTTCCAAAGGAAAGAAAGATTTACGACTATTCTTTGAATCTGGACGAGTATGGTTTACAAGCAATATGACTTGCAAAGCAAGTTATGCTTCTTTCTATTGTGTAGTAGTAGTAGTAGTAGACTAGTAGTAGTAGTGGTGGACTAGCGATATGCAATTTTCATAATTGGTCTCATTCAAAACAGCCTATCTGTCTTGTTAACACAAGGGCAAGGCTTTGTAGATGTGACCCTTAACCCCATCATTACGCGAACCTTTGAGACACTATGGTAATGTTGTTATAGATGCTCAAAATTGGATGCCTTTTTTTTTGCTCATGGAATTGATAAAGTGCAAAACTAGGCGTGATGTTTTCAGAACTTGACTTTTTTAGTTGCAAATGTTTTTGATGCACTGTGTTTGTCTGGTTTTATTCTCGGTAAGCTAAAATTTGTAATATATGCTATTTTCCTTCACAGGTACTTTAACCTGACGAAATGTGTAAGTAGAACCTCCTACGTGAAAGGTGACATTAGCGTTGGTGCTATACCAAAATGGCCAAAGAGGCTAACAAAAGCTTCTCCCCGTGTCACTCAAATTAATAGTGGGTTAGATGTGTTTGAAGCTGATGCCAAGAGGTGGGATCGGAGAATTGTGTATTACAAGAACTCCTTGAAGTTAAAGTTAGGGACGCCAGCTGTGCGCAACATCATGGATATGAATGCATTTTTTGGAGGGTTTGCAGCAGCTCTTTCATCTGATCCGGTGTGGGTTATGAATGTTGTTCCTCCTCATAGGCCTTCAACTCTGGATGTCATTTTTGATAGAGGATTGATAGGAGTCTATCATGATTGGTAAGTCAGCCTTTATAAACTATTTAATGCGAGTAGAGCCTTTGCATGTCATTGTGTTTGTGATTTTATAGTTGCACACTGCACAGAGCCACAGATTACATACGGAGATAAGTGTAAATTACTCTGGTAAAAAAATGGGGTGACTAGAGTCACAAATGTAAATGTAGTTGTGAATTTGGATGCTGACGGGTTTCAAACCCACGTCAGGAGTCCGCTCAGTGACTTTACATGCTAATATTGCCGACTTCCTGTAGATTCTATAGTTGTTGCGTTTTGTGGCCTAATACCGTGCTTTAGTATTCCATGTGAAACTGTGGAAGAAAAAACTACCGTTTATTACCAATAGCAATGCCATTGAAAGTTAGGTCATCTAAAATACATTGTTGTAACAAGAAGTAAAGACTCTTGTTATAACAGACACCGTCTCTAAAGGCACTCCTATCAAAATCTGTAATATTTTTTCCAGAGAAACTTAAAAATTTATCATCTGCTTGTAATATAAAGGGGTTGTTTGCTTGTCTTCTTCAAGATAGATAAAATGTGTAAGTGCACAGGGTTGCAATGTTGTACGCTATCTTTAGTTGAGAAGATAAAAGTTGTACGTGAAATTGCATCATTTGAATTATTGAGGATTTCGATGAACTTGTCCGTGCTAGTGTAGTGTTTAATACTTATGGAGTATATTTGTATTTGGTCAACTGAGGTTTTATTTATATGATGAGTTGCTCGTTTCTTTCAAAAATATGTGTCTAAAGCCCATATACGACCTTGTTTATCCTGACAAACATATACTGTGTTTCTGTGGGAATTTATCTTTTCACTTGGAGAAGATGTAGCCTGCTCTACTGTGCTTTGTTCAATCTGTAAAAGAATCATCTAAATTATCTAATGTGCCACCGAGATGGCTCACTAATGAAAACATAAAATAAAGATAATTTCTTTTAATACATTATATTGTTCAAAGGTTCACAAACTTTCTACCCATATGCTTACCTCTAAGGGACTTGCTTGTAGTGGATTTAATTGTTTTTACGATAATAGAGGTTAAAATAAGAAAATTAGTTGGTAGTGGTGGTGGTGGAAGTAGTAATGGAAGGAAGAGAAAGGAATAATTGCTCGAGTACTAATATTTTATCCCCCCTCCCCCTTCTAGAGATAAGCATTACCCAAAATGAGGTAATTGTTCCCTTACTCTCTTCACCACCTTAACTTGCGTTGGCGTGTATCTTCTTAGTAGCAATTACCCTCATTCCAAGCTTCGGGCCCTGAAAGTGAATTCATTACCCTAAATTCTTTTGGATCAGTCATAATAGTTCTTTATGAAAGCAAAGTGTGGAGTTTTATTCAAACCTTTGCAAACTTGGATTCCTAGCTGTAATCTTGCCTCGTCCTTATAAAATATTTGTGGTGAATGTTGTGTTACATATCATCCTCAATGTCAATTGACGTTTTCATGTTTGGCTTGAACAGGTGCGAGCCTTTCTCAACGTATCCTCGGACATACGATTTTCTCCATGTTACTGGTATTGAATCACTTATAAAAGATTCTACTTCAGGCGAGAATAGGTATGTTCTATGCCTTTCACTTTGCGCGTCAATTTGCTTATTTAAGCTGGTGATCATCCTCCCGCTGTTTGTTCTTTAATAACATGGCCATATGCCCATATTGGTACAATGGTACCTATAAGCTTTATGTTGACTTGATTTCTTTTCTCTTCACCCAAGACGCTAGGATTAGTCTTGGGGTTGAATTTAAGGCTATTACTTCGCCAGTGTTGTCAAGCAGATTGTTCCTCAAAGCCCTTTATATTGATTTCATGACACAGTTGAAAAATTGTATTTTTTGTGGTCTAGTGGCTTAAGAAGTAGATGCATGACTTGAAGGTCATTAGCGCCTAGCAGGAGCTTGGAAAAAAGGATTTCCCATCTTATCCACCCTTCTTCCGATATCGGTGGGCTCGTGGCCCATTGATCTGTGGTTGGTTGGGAGTGTTGGACCCGAGAGTGGTCAGGGGCTTTTGGCCTAACATGGCCTGCCTTATTAATTCAACAATAAAGCTTTGTTGTTTTAATTATTTGGGGCCAATTAACATGAATCATTATCTGAAACCATTTATATGAGGAGTCTTCCTTACCACGTAATGTTAAAAAAAAAGCCGATGTAGTGTTGGTGATTAATATTTAGACAAGTTGATGCTCCTACTTCTGTTTTACTGCTTTCTGCGTTATTGTATTGTTTCTTTTTCGGTATAAAGGGAGTCACAGGGGAGGTTTTTTCTGTTAATGAGTTTCGTCAACAATTTACCCGCCTAGTTGACAGCGGTCATCTGCAAGTGTGTTATTATCTCGTTTTCATAAAAAATTATCTTGTTCAATAGCAAGATGTTTCTTTGTTTCCGATTACTTCCAGAGAGTATTGGCCTAAGTAGCTTTGTTAACAAAATTAAGCTCACATTAGAATTTGCTCCCTTATAGATGTAACCTTGTGGATGTCATGGTGGAAATGGACCGAATATTACGGCCAGAAGGGACAGTGGTAGTGAGGGATAAACCAGAGATCATCGACAAAGTGAGTCGAGTTGCTCGTGCTGTAAGGTGGACTACCGCCATCCATGAAAAGGAGTCTGACTCAAACGGGGGAGATAGAATTCTGGTGGCAACCAAAACCTTGTGGAAGGCAGATCATTAACACAGATTTAGGAACTTTTCCTTCCTAATGTAAAACATTGATATACTCATATAGCCACTATTCTTAGTGTAAAATTTTGTTGATTTGTATGTCTAATTATATATTTATATTTGTTTTTTTAACCCGAAAGCCGATTGTTCATTTTGCTGGGAGCTGGAGAGCACTGTGCATATGTTTATAAATTTAGTAGGTTACTCATATCGCCATTTAGTTTGACAACAAGAGCTTGATTAGGTTTGTGGATATGAGGCGGTAGATCGTACTCCTTGGCAGCTCCTCTGCAGGTTGTAGAAACTACTGGAAAGCTCACGGTTCAGCCTGGGATTGAGCATGCATAGTAATGAACATGTGAATGTCAGCAGTTGTTAACGGCGTTTATACATGACTCGGTGACTCGAGGACATGTCGTATCGGTGTAGTGTCGTCAAAGTCAGTACTCATTATGCAGTGCTTGGAGAACCTGGTTTGGTTACTCATTTGTCCCCTGCTGCTAACGGTTTCACAGATTAAACGTCATCGAACTTGTCTGACATGGGATAATACTACTCTTTGACAACTTCCCATGCATGGCCTGAAAAAATGGTCAATTGACTTAGAAGGGAAACTAAAATCACCCAAGAAAATGGAAACCTTTTTGACCTAATAACATCCTTCTTTTTCTTCCAAATCCTCTCCCTAATCATTGTATTCACCCATTTGAGCGATCCGTAAATAGATTTGGTTGGGGCAATTTGCAAGCAGCTCGAACTCGGTTCGAGAACTTGTCAAACCGAGCTAACGCCGGCTCGACTAAAAAACTCACGAGCAGTCGAACTTGTGTGATTAACTCAAGCAGTCAAACTTGTGTGATTAGATTATATCTTGCTCTTATTCTATAAAAAAATATTTTATCTTAATTATGTCTTCGTATCAGTCTATCACCATATCAAATGGAGTATCATTTATTTGTCAAATATTTTTATATATAATTTTCAAATCCTGCTATTCAAAATTTAACTAATATATATAGGCTCAAGTTCAACTTAGGCTAGACTTTAAGCTCGCTAGTTTGATAATAAGCTCAATTTTTTAAAGTTCGGGCGAACTTGAACCCGAGTTTTGCTATATGAGTAAAAGTCGAGCAACGCAACGCTCGTGCTCAGCTTGGCTCGTTATAAACTCGTTGCTAGAACTTGAGAATAGATAATCTAAGTTTGCTTACATTTTTTTTGTATTGAAAGTCGAATTGAAATAGTTTTCTGAGATTTAAAATTAGGTTTTGTGAAAATTCATGATCCTTGGAAAACAGGAAAGACGAAGCAATTTGTAGCTTCCACCTTCACATAATTGACTAGTTAGCCACCTTGCGTAGCTGCATCATCTTCTATTTCCCACCACAAGGTTATGGCGTATGATCGAGGGTGCTGTAAAAAAGGTGGCATGTAATGAATTGGCGGCTTGGCGCTGCTATTTAAAATTGTTCTCTACTTTCTAATTCGGACATGTTTGAATAATGTGACAATTTTCGATGAATAAATGTTGGAAGTTTTGATATGTTTAGATAACAATTCGATCCATCTGGCTGGGTCGATTCGATCAACTTTTATGAATATTTCAGTCTGTTGTATACCTCGTTGTTTCTTCAAGATTCCAAGTTACCAACTCTATTCCATCGACCTAACACGTGGCTAAATTGAATTGAGTACTTTGCAGCAACTACTCTCCTTCACTCGAGCGTCTTATCAAAATCCCTTAACAACTCTCATACCATAATCATCAAATGTAACTTCCCGAGCTTCCTTAACAACACAAACACGGGTTCAAACTCTTCCAGCTCCCAAAATGACCATTAATCAGCTCCAAATACACATTAAAGTGTCACTTTGTCAAATACACATTAAAGTGTCACTTTGTGTGAAATTGTAACAATTTTAACTCAAAACTAGGGGCGGTCACCTGTTCGAAATCAGAAGAACCCAGGGACCATAGCTCCATAACCCAAATCCGAAAACCAGACCAGATAGGTGGGGACCCGAACCGGAAACCATTAGATCCTTTTTTTTTGTGGGTTTGGATCAAACCAAATGGGCTAAAAGGAGGTTTTTCTGAGTTTGGACAATACCGTATGTATTGAACAGTGAATCCATTATATTGTGGACCCCGGAGCCGAGACTAGCCGGTCAAGTTTTTGAAGAGCCGTAGTTGTAACTTGTAACTTTGTAAGTAAAAACCTAGAACGGTTATAAATTTACGAAGACAACCTAATCCCAACTCTCTCCTTTTACTGTCTCTCTCTTCCTCAAGCAGTTGAAGAGAGAGAGAGAGAGACACCATTAAACCCTTTTCCTTCTCCTATTCCTCCCCTGATTCATACCATTATTATAAAAACTTAATTTAAGCTATTATTCCACCAATCAAAGAATCACCCAGTTGTTCAAAACCCAATTTCCGAAAAAAAGTTTGAATCTTTTCAACAAAATTGATAATTTGATTAATGGGTTTTGTAAAAAAGCAGCAAATTTCATATGGGAACAATGAAAATGTGGTATTAACAAATTCCAATTTAGGGTTACAAATAAAAACCCTAAATTACCCTCCACATGGTGGTTTATTTGCAAGTATAGGGCAAAATACTAGTACTAATATGTGCCCTTCAAATTCCGAGGAAAGTAATGGTTTCAAGGTTCCATACATGGATTTATATCTAAAGTATGTAAATTCTATTGTAGGAGGGGAGGAGGAGGAAAAGGCGGAGGCCGAGGCGAAGAAGAAAAAGAAGGGATTGAAATTGAGGATTAAGGTTGGTAATCCTTCACTAAGGAGATTGATTAGTGGGGCGGTAGCGGGGGCAGTTTCGAGGACGGCTGTCGCTCCGTTGGAGACAATTAGGACACATTTGATGGTTGGTAGTAGTGGGCATTCTGCTACTGATGTGTTTCATGATATTATGAAGACTGATGGTTGGAATGGTTTGTTTCGTGGGAATTTTATTAATGTCATTCGGGTTGCTCCTAGTAAGGCTATTGAGGTATAAACTCACTATCAAAAATTCGCTATTCTTATTCTTTGGTTCTGGATTATGATATATTTTCTTATTTTCCGTCGTGTTTTGTGGTCATCCGACGTAATTCTTGATGCAATTTTGATTATCCCACCACCCTTACCTTCGAGCGTCCTGGGGCAATGTTGCTATCAGTTTCAAAAGCTTTGATTCGGTTATTTGGTTGTATCGGGGTTTTATTAAATGATATACTAATGCCAGGTGTATGGTGTTGCATTATATGCAAAAAAATCGGCTTTCTTTGCATTTTATATGGTAGGTGGTTGTTGTTGCTGTCTGATATCTATTGATAATGGATTCAGTTGTATTTGTTTAATCCAAAGTCCCAACTTTTGACCTGTTTTTGTTGAGTGCTTGTGTTTTCTTCTGGAAATAGCTTTAGAGCTACGTGAAAGATTACCCTTCTGTCTATAGATAACTAAAAGTATAACTTTTAACTAAATCTTCTTGGTTTGGAGGTTTCTCTGGTCATACTTGCCCAGTTCTTCTGTAGCAGTCGTGACAATTCGTGAGTGCTGTTTTCTAACTTGTTGCAAATGAGGACAGGGGATTTTTACTGTGACGTGCTACTCTATGATCAAAGTAGTCATTTTATGTAAATACTCTGCCAAGTGTCGGAGGAGTAATATTTATTATTGTCCAAGTGGTTTTGATTCAGTGGTAGTAGAATTTATGTCTTTATGATAGAGTTGTGGTGAATTTTTTGTTGTTTAACTTGCGTCTGTGCGTTTAGCTAATTATTTTACGAATGACCAATGGAGCATAGTATTATTAGGTGCGAGACTATATTATTCACTTGATATTCTGTAAAACTACCTTTGTTTCCCATTAGTTGCATAACTATCTCCTTGAAGATTGACTACTGAGTACTGAGTGCTGAAGGACTAAAACAATGTTGAAATGCAAGATCTCTGGGACGTAAAAGATCCAGGAATTTCTCTATTCCTTGTTTGACTTAATCGATGAGCCTAGTACGAGGGTATTTCATGTATTGTAGCTTGCTTACAACATTAGCATGATAGTGAGATAGTCATGTATGTCTACTACAAGAACTATGCGATTGCTTTTTAGCTTTTTTGATGTCTGCCAAGTGTAAGAATGAAGCAAACAAAGTGGCTGCGTTTCTCATAGACCTTTTATGGAGCCCTATAATGTGTTTTATCTAAGTTGGGGTTTTGACAGCTATACACGCTTGAATGAGCTGGTAGTAATATTCACAAGTTCGTTTGTTGTTAGACCTTGAATGAATGCATTTATCACGAGTTTGAATTTTTCCTTCAATGGTTTTTGTTATAATGTGATTATGGTATGATGAATACTCCCTACGGTGTAAGCACACTTGCATAGTTACATGCATAGTGCACGTTGTACAGACTTACCAAAATAGCTATGTTACCTACACATTATGGCTGTGTTTTCTGTAAACCATGAATGCTCGACTGATGTGGACTTGATTTCTCTATGTAGCTGTTTGTTTACGACTCGGTTAATAAGAAGCTGTCACCAAAGGCAGGAGAGCAACCCAAAATCCCCATTTCCCCTTCTTTCATTGCTGGGGCCTGTGCGGGAGTCACGTCGACCATTCTTACATACCCTCTCGAGTTGGTCAAGACCCGGTTAACAATACAGGTGAATTTGTTTCTATGCCATTCTTCAGCAATGAATTTAATGTTATTTTGGGGGAGTTAGTTGATCCTGTTTGTGAGAAATTGCAGAGGGGTGTCTACAACGGAATAGTCGACGCATTTGTGAAAATAATCCGGGAAGAAGGTCCCGGCGAGCTATACAGAGGCCTCGGACCAAGCGTGATTGGAGTAATTCCATATGCCGCCTCAAACTACTTTGCTTACGACACACTGCGAAAAGCATACAGGAAATTCTTCAAGCAAGAAAAGATTGGCAATATAGAAACCTTATTAATCGGCTCTTTAGCAGGAGCCATCTCTAGTAGTGCAACCTTCCCCCTTGAGGTGGCTAGAAAGCATATGCAAGCTGGTGCTGTGAGTAATAGAGAGGTCTACAAAAACGTGCTTCATGCATTGGCGTCCATTGTCGAGAAGGAAGGCGTCCAGGGATTATATAGAGGTCTCGGCCCTAGTTGCTTGAAGTTAGTTCCCGCCGCTGGGATTTCTTTTATGTGCTACGAAGCTTGCAAGAGGGTACTTGTCGAGGATGGCGATGAGGCATAAAAAGACGAGATAATTACAACATTACCCCAGTGACTTCAGCCCATAGCACGCTATAGGTGCATTCCGAGGAGAAGATACATTTTGCAAGTTTTGTTTCTCTTGACAGAATTTTTGTTTTTGGATTTCGATTAGAGAGGACGGTATCTGGAGGAATACTTTTGTTAGGATTGATGACAGCATGTTACAGTTTTCCGTCTATTGTTTATGTACTTTGTCACAGAAGACTAGTACATGGAAATTGAATGGTCATTAAGATTTTTTGGGCCATGTGGCCTATGTTCCATAGACTCGTTTAGAAGTATCAGATATGGGTACGTGTCCAATCCAATTGTCGGACTCAGCTAATTAATGAAAAAAAAAAATTGCATGTTTTGGCTTAAAATGAGTTGTCCAAGTGGAGTGTCGGACACCAAGAATATATGAAGAGTTGGAATAACACAGACTGTGGCAGAGTTAATATCCGTATCTTGCACGAGGCGATGTGTGCTTCGCATGTTAGTATGAAGAGCCGAACTTAAGCAATCATACTCATGCTGTGTAGTAAGTCTTGCTTAAGATGGGATAAATACCACCGCATGGTAATAAAGACAACTTTTGGCATTTTCCAAGCAAGAAATGGGGTGATTTGGTATGTACTAAGTTCATAAACTGACCATTGACTCTTGTTGATGACTATGAATAGTTAGCGTGTACTCTACACTACGATGTTCTACTAGCCACGTAAACATCGTTAAATATGCTGAAAGATCGGATATGCGGATTATGGATCCCAGACTTTTGGATATTCTTAGCGGGTGTTAGGTAAGAGGTACTTTGTCCGTCTCAATTAATAGCTATTGCTTTTGGCACAAAGAGAAAGGAAGAACTTCTCCTATTTAAAAAGGAAGGCGAAATTAGGCCATATTTACTAGGCTTATAGCCCTAGTAGTTTTCTGGGAAAATATGAATATATATGATTTGTAGTATTAATGCAACTGTTCTTCTCCTGTGGTTTGGTGGTTTTGTACTTGGTTTCCACTCAACTAATGCAAGTTCGAGTCCTACCATAAAGGCTTTTTGCTTATATGACATGAAATATTTCATTACTTTTATCCTTTTTTTTTCTTCATTTTGTCCCTCCAATTTTATACCCTTTTTTTTATATATAATATAGAGTAATTTATTTCTCACAAATATAGATATTATTTTGCTTCCTAGTTTCTTTATAAATTTTTTTGTTGTAGCTACGTTTTCTTCTACAAGTTACATCTTTTTTTTTCTTTCCCATCCATCATCAACCATTCTACGATTAACGACTTCAACACGATATGAAAATTGTTATATGATCTGTTACAATGAATTATATACTTTTTTATTTTAAAAAAATTTCGCATATAATTTTTACAAAATGTGTACATGTTTTAAAAATGGAGTATGAATAGATCAATTTATATGAATGCTTACCAAGGCAATGATCAGTAGTTGGTCCGAGGTAGGAACGCAAGCAAGAAAGGAAAGCTTCGCTAAAATTGTTTTACAAGCTCAAGCTAAATAGTTCGTCGCTAAAAACACCAGAATAATTACTAACACTAATTAGCGTCATTTAATTGAATAATATAAATCAATGAAACGGTTAAATTTATACGGAGTACTTACTAATTTTTATATTTGGCTCAAAAACTAGGAAAGTGACACATAAAAGTATGTCCATAAAACTTTTATAAAAATATTATCAATTTGTTGAATTTTACATTTAGCCCTAAATAGGTTGAATTCCTGGTTCCACCCCCCGATCCCAAAGGTATTTCAGGCTATTTCCCCAAACATAACGACCATACCCTATAAGTCTATAACCGACTCAATTTTTCAACCGAAATCAAACCAATACCCGGTTTTAGAAACTCGAAAAGCGGATTGTTTAGGGTCGGAGGAACCAAAGCAGTTTTTTGAACCTTAAAGCGGTTCGCATTTAGGTGACGTGAAAGCAAAACCAGCGACCGGTTCTGAAATAGACCCCATAAGCCATAAACACAAAATACGGAGTAAATGAACGGCACTCATACCCGATTAAAATCAAGTCATTCTGCAATTCTTATTTAAAACCCGGTTTGGATATCAACGGCACTCATACCCGATTAAAATCCTTTTTTAAGTCTTGTAACTTGGTAGTCACCAGTTTCTACCTCTTCTCTCTCCAAAGAAAACTCAGACCTAAACCAAACCCAAGTACTGAAATTCTCAATCAAGTTTCAATCTTTGCCAATTTTGGTATGTATTTTCTACTCTTTTTTCATTTGCTTTAATTTATAGTTCGTTTTTTCGAGTTTTTTAATCATTAATTCGTCGTATTGTTTATATCAATTTTTCAGTTTTTTTCGTCATTAATCCGTTTTAATTACAAGGTTGTTTGTGTGTTTTATTACTCTATTTTTGGTTGATTCCTTTATTGCATAAGGTAGGATTTCATGTAAATGTGATTGCCTGCTATCTGCTACTCGCTCTGTCCCGTCATTTGTTGTCCTATTCCACTTTGTGTCTCAGTCAGTTGTTTCTATTTTAAAGCAATTTGATCATTCACACTCGATTTGGTCCACTTGTCATTTAGTAATTGGGTCCTCCTCTTTCCTTGGTCTTTGTGCCAAAGCGAAAGGGCAATAGAGGGAGTAATTTTTATAATACCCATTACCCATGGCAGTAGGATAATTGCCTGCTATAATGGTTAAATATTCCACCAACAACATTGCCCCGTACCCCGCCGCCTTAAGGACTCCAGTAAATTGCGGTTTTTTTTGGGGGTGTGGTGTTGTTCCGATTTATACAACCTTACCCTTGTGCTAACAATACAACGAGGCTGTTTCCAAATCCACTGTTTCCTTCTGAATGTCACCCCTGTGCTAGTATTGGGTGGTGGGTTTCACATGCCGGACCGTCTCATGCAAAACTCACTGTTTTCTTCTGAATGTCATATAGCTTGTGCCAATCATACCTATGGTTGAAGTATTTTGGTCTCTACTGGGGGCAGCTATCCCAGCAGTTGTTGCGGGCCAAGCTTGGAGGATCAAGAGAAGGCGGGATGAAGAGGAGAGAATAAAGAGAGCAAGGGGCCAGGAAAAGAGTTCAGATGACATATTTGTTTGCGAAAGAGTTTGCACCTCAAAGCGAATGTTGAAAAAGGTCGGTGCTTTCTCGAAAGACCCAATTCCTGAGACCTGTGTCACTGTCTGTGGAGTGTCACAGCTTGATGCTTGCTCTGACGCCTGTGCACGTACTGTCTGTGTTAACCAACATCATGTTCCTAACTGGAATGATGTTTGTCTTCGAAGATGTCAAAGTGAATGTCTTAAGCTCTCTGCATCTCGTTCTTCCTAGCACGTCAGAGCTTGGATTACCATTCTAGTTATCAGGTTGTTGGTTTGGAAAGAATAGAGCAATAGGCTGGTGTGTTTTACAGGATGTTTGTAGACATTGTTAAAAATATCCATCATTTGATGTCTGAAATTGCATTTTCTTGTCAATCTGATTATCTTCTGGGTTTGCTTGCTGTAATTTGATGGTGTAATGACCGAGATTAGACCGTGACAATCAATAGGCTACAATTGATACATGATCATGGCTCATAGGTTCATTATCTATCGCAATCAACTTGTTTTTGTACCTGAGGTTAATTCTGATTATTCGAAAATGTGAGTGTTATCTTGACAGAGAATCATAATTCTGAGGTAGTAATGTGTTCATGTGTTGCATTGTGCGTGGCCTGTGTGCCATACGAATTTATACTCTATTTAAGCCCATTTTGGTTTGACTTGGTTCACTTTGATGCCATTTGTTTCTTTAATTTCAATTTGGTCTCTAGTTTCACTAATTTTGGCGCACTGTGTTTTCGCTATGTTCCATTATGGTGATCTGAGGTTTGAACATGTACTCTGACACGGCTACAGTTGTTCGAGGCATAATGATTGTTTTGTGGGAGATGTGCATTTTTTGCTCTTTAATGAAGTATCAGTGTACTGTGCTGTGTGTAAGTGTCTATACGCAACACGTTGGGGTGGAGTATATGGAAGCAATAGAGGTTTGAACCACTTCCGCCTTGATGACTGGAGGTCTAGGGAATTCACACTAGCATGACTGGATAGCACAAATAATGTTATCTACCGAGTAGAAACTGATCTTTTTGACGACCTAGGATAATTTATGTTAGCTGAACCGAGATAGATTTGGGATCGCGACTTCAGTGTTGTAGGAAAATTGATGTTTGTTCAGCTTTGCCACAGTTTGTAGGAGCAATGAAGGCAGTTGGTGACTAATCAGGGCTTACTCAAAAGTCTTACCAAGTGAGGGTTAAATCAACTCCACAATGTGATTCTTTCATGCATCTTCATCTGGGTTTTGGTGCAACGGTAAGCCACACCCAGGTGTAAATTTGTTAGATTCATCTATCTCCGATCTAATGCTTCCTAGACAGCCGAGAGGTCCTGCTTAAACTCTTCTCAGTTACATTGCTCACTTTCACCTCTTTGACTAATTTGATGAAATTTTTCCTAGAATTTTCCATTTTCCGTAGAACTGAAGTTAAATTTGTCTTTTGATCTAGAATAAGGTCAAGTGAAACAGAATGACTTGCCAAATTGTCTACAGCTCGGGTTGTAAAGTGGTTGTTGGTTGATGTATTTTGGGTTCTATTTTCTTAAATACACGGGCGAGGCTGCGTAGATCTGAACTTCTACTCCATAAATGGGAGCACCTTACTTACAGGCACCTAAGTTATGTTGCTGGTGCATTTCTTTGTATCACCAGTAAGCTTCATGTTTTCCTTTGTAGTTGAAGTATCAAAATGTTCACAAATTCTCATTTAAGACGGACACTATCCGTCTTAAGCTTAAGACAGGTCAAATAGCTACCACTTTTATTGATAAGACAAAAAAAAATGCCTAGATATTAGCAAAAAAACTTGTCTTATATATGCAAGTGGGTGTATTTGACCGTTTTAATCTTAAGACGGTTATATCCGTTTTAAGAGAGACTTATTGCAAAGTGTTATATCTATGTCGAGTGTTGGGCGATGGACACAAGTACGCATGATATGGAAAGTTGGAGTAAACCTAGGATTGGGCATGGATCTCTCACATCCAGACCTGCAACGTGGGAGATCCACGTCCAAGACTCGAAGCCTAGGTTTGGTTTTAGATCTCCCACGACCCCACCCAGGTTGGCATGTGGATCTCCCACGTTTTGACCTACGTCGGGAGTCTGGACGTGGGAGATTCATGTCCGATCCCATATTTTTTTTCTAAATAAAATATTATTGTTATTACAAATTTTGAATAAACAATAGTGATTTTAGTTTCGATCATTTCTAATAAGATTTTCATTTTAAAGAAAGTTGTCATTTCAGTTTTTGTTGTTAGTAATCCATTGTTTCAATTAGTTTAACTAGTTTGTTGTTTCTTGCAATTTCCCCGATCAAATCGATGTTTATTGTTAGTACTTCTTAGTTTCAATTAGTTTTTTTTTTTTTTTTTTTGGGATTTAGAGTATATATGTGGTTTGGGTTAGTGGTTGTTAGTACCACTTTGAGACTATTGGGTTTATTTGGCTTTTGTACATCCCTTTCTATGGCCTCCTCATGAACAATGGCCTCATGTAGGATCCAAATTCATTACGTGTCTATAATTAGGGGTTGTTTGATTCACCAAGGTAAAATAAAATGGGAATTGCGTACTATCAAGTATAATTATAACCTCGTATCATTCTAAAGTTGCTTGGTTTGATCATCTGTCACACTTCAAGGTTGGGATTGAGTTAGAAATTTGAGGGAGACGGTATGAAATTTAGCAATCGGTAATGTAACAAATTACGCCCGTAACTTATGTACTATGTGTAAATTAACCAGTTTCGCAGTAAATTAGCTCCATAAGTTTTCAAAAATTGTGTATTTAAGCACAAATTAAGTTTTCTATCATTTTTAATTAAAACAACATCATTTTAAATATATCTATTAAAAAAAAAAATATTTACATATTCAACGAAAAATGTGAACCAAATATAATATATACAAAAATTTGGTCATGTAACCTATCATTAGAACTTCACTAAAAATTTCTCATATTATGAATATTTTTCACTAAAATAAGTAAAAAAAAATATTTGAAAACATGCTTTCTAATAATTAGAAATTTTAGAATTAATATTTGATCAATAATTTAGACTCTCAATAATAATAAAATATTGAATTTAGTAAATTTCATTCTTAAAAATAAGATATGTGGTTAATTGCACATTAAGAGAAATTTATGAGGCCGATTTGCAACATTTATGAGTTAAGGGGATTAATTACACATAGTATCAAACTTATGGAGATGATTTGCAAATTCAACCAATCATCGAAATTGAACAAATTCATTCAACTAAATGCCCTTTTAAGTTCATTTTGCTAAATAAAATAGGTGTCTTACTCAATAATTTTTCTTTTTTATTTATTACGGAGTACAAAAGAACAATAATATTTTTATTTATATTAGTACTCCCTCCCTTCCGGTCAATTATCCTTTAATTTTTACACAAAGACCAAGGAAAGAGGAGGAGCCAAATTATAAGA
The DNA here is from genome assembly GCA_009801015.1 of Silene noctiflora. Classification (NCBI taxonomy): domain Eukaryota; kingdom Viridiplantae; phylum Streptophyta; class Magnoliopsida; order Caryophyllales; family Caryophyllaceae; genus Silene; species Silene noctiflora. The sequence goes on along the minus strand of VHZZ01000057.1, from coordinate 284,051 downwards.
TGACAAGTAGAACAAATTGAGTGCGAATGATTAAATTGTTCGTTCATCAATACAATTTAATCCTAACATAGAAGAATAACAATTAACTGAAACAGACTAAATGAATTATCCGGGATGGAATTTATCACTATGATTATGGAATGCCATATCTTCACCATCATATTCAATGAGCTCTAGCTAATCATTCATAAAAGCTTGACATAAAAGCTCCAAAATTAAGGTGCAATCATCTTTTTCCTTTCTCCTAAATCCATAATTGAACTCCCGAAGTGTATGTGTGTGTCATTAATTGTGTGTGCTAGACTACTTGTATGACTTCATTGGTCGTTCTAGAGTTATTATGTCTAGTAAGTTTCTTGAAAATCCGTTTATATTAATGAGAGACAACTAATATATACATTAAAAATTAACTTAAAAAAAATAAAAAATAAAAATAATAACTACTTCTCACTAACATATTTGTGGTGTCTAAAAGTATCAAACTAGAAGTTCCCGTTGGAAAAAAATATAGCATCTAATTTCTAGTTCGCAGATTTATGGAGGAGAATTTTTGGTTTCTCATACGACATTTCATTCATATATGACCGACCAATTATGTCAACAACTTACTCTTTTTATTCTTTGTAGACCCTGTTTGATAAACAGCGGATTAATTTCAGCATAAGCAGATTGTAAAAGTAGATTATAAATGACAGATTTTAACAAAAGGTTTGACTAGCATATTATAATTAGTATGCTAACCAATATGCTGAGATAAGCAGCATATTGTAAAACATCATATCGACCCCAAATATGTTGTTTTAGTATGCTGTTTACCAAACACTAAACTCAGCATATTGACTGGTCAAACATGCTAAAACCCTTATATATCCTAAAAATTAGCAAATATGTCGTTTACCAAACAGGGCCATAATTATTTTTCTACTGCTTTCAATCTCCTAACCTAGATATTGTTCAAAAACTGAAATCTAATGAAGGCTAGCTCCCAGTTTGGCTCAAAATGGTTTGTTCATGTGTTGCATTTGCATTATTGGCATCAACATTTTTTTTGTTGCCTCTCACACTTAATTAATTGGAGGTGTTCCAACTATGTCCTTTGATTTAGGTATATCCTTATAGATAGGTCTTTGCAACTCGTGATATTATGGTCAAGTGACATGCTACACTTCAATGTCCTAAGACCATCCGCATCCGTGAAATCTCACCAATTTTCACTCAACACTTTTTCAGCTTTCCTCTCTCCAATTTACCATCCACCTCAACTTTCCACTCACCACCAAAATTCATCAAAAAACATCAAAAAAACACAAACATCAACAAATACTCAACTTTATTTCCCTTTCATACTTTACTATACCCCACACTATCCACATCAACATTCCACTATCTCATATTATATTTCTTTTTACTTCATTATCATTATTTGCAATCATATAAAATTTTAGATTTTATAATTTATTATTTTTATCGTTATTATTGCAAATTCGAATTTATTTATTTTTTACGGTTGTTTTGAATATAAATTAAGGTAAATTTGAAATTCTTACACTTTTTTAACACCGATATTTTGTTTTTTTTAAATAAAGTTAGAAAATAGTACATTGCAATAATAAAATTAAAACCAAGTAAAACCTAATAGTACATTGCAATAATAAAATTAACGACCAAATTACATTAACTGCAAGGCATAAAACTTAATTAACCAAATTGTTGCCATATATGTTCAATTAAGCCATTTTTAAGAGCTTGATGTCTTCGTGGGTCTTGCATAACATTCCTATTTGTCACAAATTGATGTATATCTTCGATATATCCTGTTTCATATGCGGGAGCATCAACACTAAGTTCTTCATCATCGTTGTGATTA
>VHZZ01000057.1:223058-236327 GCA_009801015.1 Silene noctiflora | reverse complement strand
AACAGCCGACGGATGTCGTGCCTCTGTCCAATGTCGACGATGGCCGCCATCCCTCACCCCAACGTCGGCGACGGTTTAAACAAACCCTAATTTAATTAAGGAAAACAATTTCTTAATTTGATAAAATAAGTAATTAATAAAAGTACGAATTAGAATTATTACTTGATCGATACAAGAATAATTAGCATCCATAATTGTGTAATTTGACGGATTTGATTAATTTTGTGGATTTGGTTGATTTTGTGAAGGAGAGAATTAGGGTGAGTTTTTTTTTTGGTTGAGACAAAGGGCATATTATGGAAAATAATGAAAAAAAGTCCATGAATGAATAACTACGTAACAAAAAATGATTCCGAAAATCCGAAATCCGAAACCACAATAAAGGCGGGAAATTCATAGAACCTCAGCTTTTATACCAAAACCCCTCAATTTTCCTCCCAAATCAAAATGCAATTTCATCAATCGAGCAATTTTAACCCTAATTTTCGCAAGATTAAGAAATCATCGTTCATCATTTCCTATCGGAAGTCGAGAAATCGCAGATAAATCAATCAATCGTACAATATCATACGAAGTCGGTATGATTTCGTTAAATTATTCAATCCAAAATTTATTACAACAGTATTGAAATTGACGTATGCGTATGATAATTTGCATAGAAACCCTAATTTCTTCCCTCTTCGAAGCGATGATTGCGAAATTCATTAACAGCGACATACATCAACAAAATTTCGAGGTACTCCGTATGATAATTTCTCGTATTTGATTGCTAATTACAGCAGTTTTCAAATTACTGTTTAGTCTATGTGATCATAATTATAGCAATTAATTCGTAATTTGATGCACTGTATTTCAAGTATTTGCTGCAATTAGTTGAAGAAATTGATGAATTGCACTCGTGTGTATAACGAATTGATGCCACAAAATTCAATGGAAAATTAAGTACTTAAAATTGAGATGATACATAATTTGGGTCTCAAAAGTCGTAAAGTTAAATTGGTAGTACTAAACTTAGTGACCCACTAATTAATAAAGATGCTCTAAATATGACATTTATAATTTATTGATGATTCAGTACAATGACAACTAAAGCTGGGAAAATCAGGTGATTGACTGATTGCAGTTGTTTTGTTTGCAGTTTAGGGGTTCAATTAGGGGGTTGTTAATTTGGGAAGTTGTATGTTTGTATGATTATGGTCATTCGAAAACCGCCTCTTTGTTTGGTTAAGACAGAGATAAGGTTGCGTACATATGATCCCCTTGTTCCACAATTTACGTAGTCATTGAGGCATTGGGTTGGGATAATGTTTTTGTTGTATAGTTGTATGATTCACTTGTTATTGTTATATAGTTGTATGATTTACGGAGTCACTTATTATTATAATCCATACTTCCAACTCAACATGGCCACGGGCCACCCTGTGGCAGGCTAGACTCTCTTGGATGAGCACTGTAGTCTGTACCGGTCAGTCTAAGGGGTCGGGCCGGCACGTGCTTAGTCCTAAACACGACCCAATATGTTATTCTTTTTGGACCGAGCTCTCAAAATTGAGTCCGAAACCGACCCGTATAGGTGCGGGTGACTAGAGGGGCCTTTGAGTAGGCCACTGAAAAAGGATCCGACAACACAACGGGGGTTGGCCACCTTTACTTCCTAGTTCTCGCTATCCTAAAATTGGTCAATTTGCAATACACAAAGAGGGGATAACCTAAAAAAAATAAGAGTTTAAACACCTCCAAGTAATTATTTACACACAAATTCTTATTTAAAACAAAAGTATCCATTTTATAGTTATAATGTGTTAAATAATACTCCGTAGTTATTTAGATTTTAGATAGGCGAGGACAAAAGTTGATAACTTAGGCAATGACAATAGTTTGTCATATCTATTTAAATGGGCCAATAATTTATATTTAATCTTAAAACGGATATTTATGTCTCAAGGGAGACCTAACTATTATTTTCAAAAGTTCGAAGTACTCCTAATAAATTAAGATGATTTTGCTTCAGACGGGTCATTTTGGTCTGAAGCACTAAAACAAGATTTGTAATCATTTCACAGTCAAATGTGACGACTATTGAAAAACAAGTTACCATAAATTGTAATGCTAACTGTACTATTGTGGTTATATTTAATCATAAAATGGGCAAGTCACAAATAACTTATCCTTATCTATTCATATTGGTTTTATTTGACCCGTTATAAGCTTCTAACGGATATTGTCCATTACGTTAATGACTTAATCAATCAATACACACATAGAACTTGTAAGACCACATGTCCACATGCAGCTAAAGTGGTCTAAGTCTGGCACTCTGGCAGGATTACAAAGTTTAGTAGTACTATGTAACATTGTGAGTTTGTGACATGCTTACTTTCTTACATCTAGAACTGGAACAACTTTTTCCAATAAGAACAGGTTTTCCGTGAAGACGCATACATACCGGACCGGCACTCTGGACTCTGGAGTCTGGAGCAAGGGGATCAAAGTATCAAACGGAGGAAAAGTAAAAGAGTCAACCGACTGTTTTTTCAATAAGTACTTTCTGAAATCTCTAGTTATTTGTATTGTCATAATTATGGGTAATTAACATTGATTGTTGTTTTTCATAATATTATATGGTTATCACAATTTTTTTGTTTAAGATAACTATATCTTTCTTAAATATAAAACGAGTTAAAAAGATAAATGGGACAAAAAGTAAATTGCCTAGGGAACGATGATAAACTTGTCTCATGACCCGTTTTAAAGTTAGGACGGATATGACCATCTTAAAGAAGAGTAACTGGTTATTAAAATAAGGTTTTTTGAATAACTGATATGAAAATTTTGATAATGTTTTACTTTACGGCGGACATAATTGGAAACTTTGATGAATAAAGATTAAAATTTGATAATCAAAATTAAAAGTGCCAATAATAATATTAGTATGGAAGTAGTACTTGATCTGGAGCTATATGGATAGGAGAGCGGGTTCACAGTCCAATATCTATATTTTATCTTGCATTCTTGTGTAGCATCATTGTCATCTTCTAACACAATCTTCTATGTCGACGATTGACGATTGTGTATTAATAAGAGAAGTAACGAGACACAAAACGAGATATTATGTAGTACAAGTATACATTAGTACTTGTATTTGTATGCTAGTATTTGTAAGGTTTCAAAGACTCCACATAAACTGTCCTTTTATCTCAACTTTTTCCCTTTATTTCATGAACTTCTCCATTTTCCTTTCCCCTCTCTCTTCTCACCTAAAAGTCTCCTCAACTTTTTTGTCAAAATGGGGACATCTTCTTCTTCCTCTCTAAATTGTCAAAGCTTGCAGATTTCCCTTTACACAATCCACTTCCTTTTCCTTTTCTAACACTACTTTTTAGGTAGGGTTTTTCTCATGTCCTAAGAACATACACTAGTATACAGTACTACTATATCTATGAATATTAGAGAGAGGGTTTGAGAAAGAAAGTCTGTTTTATTAACATGTTTTAACATAATTATTGTAGTAAATTAAAATTAACCACAGTAACTCACCTTCTTTCTCTTTCTTTCTCTCTTATCTTCATTTGGAGAGGAATTGTAGACATTTGGGTAATCACGTAATCATCCCCTTGTGTCTACTCTATTCTCTCTTTTCTTAATCTTGCAAGTCATTTTTTTTTTTTTTCTAAAACCCATTTCAGAATTTCACATTATCTATCGAAAACGTATTAGCCTAGTGGTTAAGTTGAAGGTATGTTCGAATCCGTCCTCCCCATATGATGTAATGCTTTACACATGCTTTGAAAATAGTACAAAGAAAAAAAGTTGGTGTCTTTTTACATGAGTCTTGGAGGATTTCTAGATAATTGTGGTGCCTCTTCTGGTGGTGCTGGAAAAACAGTGGGTGAATTATCGTACATAAACAGTGACAACAACAACAACAACAACAACAACAACAACAACATGCCAACTGGTGTCATTACTCAATCTTCTCTTGTGGGTCCTGCCTCTTCTTTCAACAAGTCTTCTTTCTTCAACTCCCCTGGCCTCTCCCTTGCTCTTGTAAATCTCTCAACTTTACCAGTACGGCGTCTTGCTTAAGACGGTTTTAAGTTAAGACCTCTCACAATCCCCGTTGATTTTGACATTTAAGTCGGTTGTGAGTGCCTTCTTAACTTAAGACAACGTTAAGCAAGAGTTTGTGCAACTTTGTTCTTTGAAATTTAAGGCTTGGCTAATACATTTTGTTTAAAGGTTGTATAAATGATGGGTATTGGTTATGCAGCAAACAGGTTTGGAAGGGCAAGGAGAAGTGAATAGAATGACAGAAGTGAATTATGAAGGTAATAATAATAATAATAATAATAATAATAATAATAATAATAATAATAATAATAATAATAATAATGGGAGTGCAAGTAATAACAATGGAGGTGTGGGTATGAGAAGAAGTAGAGAAGAAGAACATGATAGTAAATCTGGGAGTGATAACTTAGAAGGTGCATCTGGTGATGAACAAGATATTGCTGATCTTCATCCTAGAAAGAAAAGATATCACAGACATACCCCTCAACAGATTCAACAGCTTGAAACGTATATATCGAAATTTTGTCATTAGTTTTATCTAATTTGTTCAGTTTTGTAACTGTTAGCTTAAAATTCTTTCTTGTAGTAATGATGGTGTTTTTGTGTCACAATTTTAGTGTGTTCAAAGAATGTCCTCACCCTGATGAGAAGCAAAGATTGGAGCTTAGCAAAAGACTTTGCCTTGAGACTAGACAAGTCAAGTTTTGGTTCCAAAATCGCCGCACGCAAATGAAGGTATGTGATTTTGTAGATGTTGGTGATTGCTCATGTTGGTTTTGAAGTTGTTTAATTTGGGTATTTATGTGTTTGTAGACTCAATTAGAAAGACATGAGAATTCAATCCTAAGACAAGAGAATGATAAGCTAAGAGCTGAAAACATGTCCATTAGAGAAGCCCTAAGGAACCCAATGTGTATTAATTGTGGTGGTCCGGCGATAATTGGTGACATTTCAATGGAAGAACAACACCTTAGAATTGAAAATGCCCGATTGAAGGATGAGTTAGACCGGGTTTGTGCTTTAGCAAGCAAGTTTGTAGGCCGGCCTGTGTCGACCATGTCCAACTCCATTGCTCCGCCAATGCCGAATTCAGCCTTGGAACTTGGAGTTGGGACCAATGGTTTTAGCCCCTTGAACACTGTTTCCTCAACATTGCCCTTAGCTGCGGATTTTGGTAGTGGCGTATCTAATACCTTGCATGCCTTATCCCCTACAAAATCAACCGCCAATGTGGCGGGAATGGAGAGGTCCTTCGAGAGGTCTATGTTCTTGGAGCTAGCACTAGGTGCCATGGATGAACTTGTTAAGATGGCCCAAACCGATGAACCTGTTTGGTTGAGGAGCATGGATTCGGGTGGAAGAGAAATCTTGAACCATGATGAGTATAGGAGATGTTTTAATCCTTGCCTCGGTATGAAGCCTAATGGACTTATAAGTGAAGCTTCAAGGGAGACGGACACGGTTATCATCAATAGTGTAGCCCTTGTTGAAACGTTGATGGACGCGGTAAGCACTAAAGGCATACAAAGTTAAAATGTCATTTTAATTTGATCATAAATTCAAATTTCAAAGTTTGTGTTATCCCCGAATTAATTTGGTTTCTATTGTATCAGAATCGTTGGGCAGAGATGTTTCCTGGATTGGTCGCTCGGGCATCAACAACTGATGTTATATCTAATGGCATGGGAGGAACAAGAAGTGGCGCACTTCTGCTGGTACTTAGTCAAACTCATTTTCATCGTAATTAATAAAAAAACTTGTGCGACGGTTTACATGTTAGACCAAATTAAATGAGGAATACAAAAGAATATTGGTTGGTCTCATGTGTTAGATCGGCTCATGGAGGACTCGTATTTGTAAGTAGAGATATGTGAACCGCAAAATCACAGTACTTGTTTTTTTGACATTTTTTGGTCTATTAGATGCAAGCCGAGCTTCAAGTGCTTTCACCTTTGGTGCCAGTACGTGTGGTGAACTTCCTTCGGTTTTGTAAGCAGCACACAGAGGGGGTGTGGGCCGTGGTCGATGTATCTATTGACGGTGTCAGGGAAAATTCAGGATCACCAACATACACGAATTGTCGAAGGCTTCCCTCAGGATGTGTTGTTCAAGATATGCCAAACGGCTATTCTAAGGTACCACAATGTTTTGCCTTAGTAGTAATTACACACATAATTCTGATTTATTCCTTTTCTGATTATTATGTCTCGTTTCTTGTGTTGATCCCAAGTTTGGTGTCCTTTCTACTTTAGCCTTTAATGAGTTTGTTGTAACTACAATTTTGGGCTTGTAGCTGTTTGCATNGATGTATCTATTGACGGTGTCAGGGAAAATTCAGGATCACCAACATACACGAATTGTCGAAGGCTTCCCTCAGGATGTGTTGTTCAAGATATGCCTAACGGCTATTCTAAGGTACTTCCATATGTTTAAGTCTCTTTATATCGCTCATTGTGCTGATTTTTCTTCGTTGATTGGTATGTTTAATGTCTTGAGTTGATCCCAAGTTTGGTGTCCTTTCTACTTTAGCCTTTAATGAGTTTGTTGTAACTACAATTTTGGGCTTGTAGCTGTTTGCATTGAGAATCCAATTAATTTATTGAAAGCAACATGTATTCACATACGTTGATATTTCCTAGCGGTTTCTTGAGCTCATGCATCTATGAGTCTTGTTTGTCTGGTGATTAATCACTCGATCATTAACTTCTCGATCATGGGTTCAGTCCTTATAATTAATTACTGTGAGCTTCTTTTGTGGCACAAATATTGCTTTCCTCAAGTTTCGACAATGCCTTGTTTATAACTCACTGCTGATACACGGATTATTTTATATGGACAGTACGTCAATGAATTGAGGTTGCAGTCTTTTTTTTAATGAATAGAAGCCTCTATTATCCTTATTTTCTGTACCCTGAACACACTATTTTTTTATGCAAAATTAAACTATTGTCTTGTAATCCGCCAACATCGGAAGATTAAACTATGTATTTGATGTTTCTATTCTGATTCTTGATACTTGCTCGGTCATCTTTTCAAGTTTTTTTATGGATGTATCAGCTCTAACTCTCTAAACCCCAACTTTGATACTGAGATACTAATTTCTTTTGATTTCAAAATTGTCCTAATCAAAATGACAAATATGCGCAGTTTTATGAGTGTAATAGACTTGTGAATTTGGAAAATAGGAAGTTTGTAATTTTTTTTTTCATTTTCGAGTCCATATTTCAGTAATTAACCTGTCCTTGAGCCTAATTTAGTGCTCCTATGTCATTTTCGTTACTCACGAAAGACTTGTGGTCAAAAACCAAAGACTGTCTATTTTGTTCTCATCCAGTATCTATATTTTGTTTATATCAATAGTTCATATCTCAATGCCAGCCTGCACTACAGATCTTCATCTGAATCTAATATCTTGATAAAACTAGACATTTTTTCATGCCTTCGTCCCATTTCTATGGTACTATTATATTTAGTCTTAAAACTATATCCAAGATATATCTGACCTAATTATTGTATTATCATCATTTCCAAACACCATACGGTCATATCATATGCTTATTATAATTCCCAACTGCCATTATTTTTATTCTTAATAATATCGGTTTTGGTATTAAAGTTTAAACAATAGCGGTCTTGATTTACAGAGTAGTATTTATCTTCTATTCTCCCTTTACTTGCGCCATCTCTTATGTTTATTCTGTCAGAAGTCTGACTGTATGGTGTTCAGCATTTGAACCTTATTTTGTTGTCAATTTGTCATACTCAGTGGACTGGGCAAGTTTCATGGTTAATCAATCGTGCCAACTTGGAGATCTCGTAATAACTCATTAACTTGGTTACTTATTCCTAACTTAAAATGCAAGATATCAGTTTGTGACATTATGCCATTCTGATTAAACATTTCTTCAAAGATAATTTCATGTTGTTATTATAGGTTACATGGATAGAACATGCCGAATATGATGACAGTAGCATTCATCAGCTCTTTAGACCATTAGTTAGTGCTGGCATGGGATTTGGCGCACAAAGATGGATCGCCACCCTCCAAAGACAATGCGAGTGCCTTGCAATCCTCATGTCCTCCGCCGTACCTTCTGGAGACCACACTGGTATAGAACCTCTCTTAATTAGTTCACATTAGCCGACCCCAATATATATTTGTTATTTATTATTATTATTATTATCATCGTACTATATCAAATATCTATTTTCCCATGCTCTCTAGTCTCTGATATGCATTATTTTGTGTTAACCTATAATAGTAGACCATAATTTTGTTGAACTAAATCGTCATATAATTATTTGATTATGAAAAGTTAAACTCCTGCAATCAGTAAATTTTTTATCTATTTTACGTGGAAATTTTGGAGCGTAATTAAGGTATTATTGTGTTGGAAGACTGGACATGTATCTGGCACGCATCATGTGATCAGGATCATACACAATTTTTTGGCTTAATTAATGTTAAATTGGTGACTCAATTGCAGCTATAACAGCAAGTGGGCGTAGGAGCATGTTGAAACTGGCACAAAGGATGACCAACAACTTCTGCGTCGGAATTTGTGCATCCACGGTGCACGAGTGGAACAAGCTCAATATGGGCAACATTGACGAAGACGTTCGAGTCATGACCCGGAAGAGCATAGACGACCCAGGTGAACCCCCAGGAATAGTCCTAAGCGCTGCCACCTCAGTGTGGCTGCCTGTTTCCCCTCAAAGACTGTTTGATTTCCTCCGCGATGAACATTTGAGAAGTGAATGGGATATCCTATCGAACGGTGGACCCATGCAGGAGATGGCTCACATAGCTAAAGGCCAGGATCATGGCAACTGCGTCTCGCTTCTCCGGGCCGGGGTATGTATTCATTGAATCATTGCCCTTCCTTTGATAATAATGCATGATTTTATTTGTATGTTTGCATTCCTGGTGCTGTTTTTGGCAGTATAGCCTGAGGTTTGGAGTGAAAGGTCAAAATCCCTTTGTTTGCATGTGTCATGGTTCAATCCTAAAAGGTGCCCAAATCCTAAAATTGGAAGCATGTGGAAAAGTCATGTTACTTTGAGGCAGATATGGGGACAGCCTTTTCTTTTAAAAGTCAAAATGTGGGACTGTAAGAGCAGCAGTCCCTTTCTTTTGGGGGTATTTGAAAAGGAGGGGTTCACTATTTGTGTGACCACACCAATATTATTCAGTACTCAATTTTTGACACTTTCTCAAGTACTCCACTATTATTATTGTCATGTTATGATATTTTTTTTTTAAGAAAAAATATCTCACAAATTTGTGTAGAATGGGTGAGATTTAATTTGATTAAATGGAACGAGGTACTGAAGTCTGAAAATAATATATTAGGGCCGCAGTATTGAATTTTATGTTTTGATTCTTGTCTATTTGTTTGAGGGAGAGATAATAGGAATTAGTAGGTCTTGCTTAAGACGGTTTTAAGTTAAGACCTCTCACAATCTTAAGACCGTCTGAAACAAGAATTTGTGAATATGAATAAACCCATTTTTGTCTTATTTGGCGAGAACAATTGTGGGTAATACTTCGTATTTCTAATCTCGTTTTTAAAATCCCATTGGGTGTAATTTTTATTTAAGAGTGATTAGTAAAACCGAATAAAAAAAGTATTACCTTTAATTGAAGGCTATTAACAAGTATAGCCTTATTTTAAGCAAACACCTTATAAATGTGAGATTATTCTCGGATTATTAAAAGGTGGGACTATTCCTGTCAAAAAAAATTCTCAATTTTGATGGTAATGTACATAGTTAACTTAGTTCATCCAGACTTTGTTCAGTCCTAACATAAACAAGATGTTACATTGATTGTTTTATTTTGTCTGTCATATTGTAGAAAGCTTTCTGAAATAGTTAGCACTCAGATTGGGTTCTCTAGATGGGTATACAATTCAGATTTAAAATTTGGGATGGGTTATTTGCCGCATAATGTGTAAATCTGAAGTTCGGATATTCGAGTATTCCATCCTAGGCCTTGCAAAACTTTCATCCAACCGATCGACCTAAATTGACCCACACCCTATATGACCAAAAATAATCAAACCCAAAATATTACTTAAACCCGAAATGATTTGAACTAACCCAAATACAATCTCACCGAAACTGACCCAGCCTTTATGTGTACCCGATTGGATTGGTCCCAATATACCAGGTCTACTCCAGGACCATACAACAGTAACTTTTTTTCTGAAGAAGTGGTCTTTCATGTGAATTTGACGAAGATTGATGTGGAATTTACTGACAGTAATATTTTTGCAGGCTGTGAACCCCAATCAGAGCAGCATGCTAATACTCCAGGAAACATGCACAGATGCGTCAGGTGCTCTTGTGGTATATGCACCAGTTGACATCCCTGCAATGCATGTGGTTATGAATGGTGGAGACTCGGCGTACGTGGCACTCTTACCCTCGGGATTCTCTATCGTCCCTGATGGACCGGGCTCTCGTGGGCCTAATGACAGCAACCATGATTCAAGCCCACATCGGATGGGTGGGTCCCTTCTTACCGTGGCCTTCCAAATCCTTGTCAATAATCTGCCTACAGCCAAGCTCACCGTGGAATCAGTAGAGACAGTTAACAATCTCATATCGTGCACCGTCCAAAAGATCAAGGCAGCTCTACATTGCGAAAATTAGCCATCCAACGGCTTTAGTAACTCGACTAGGCTGCAAGTGTCAGATATGATTGTGCGTCTGGATTACAGCACGGGTATTTTGGGAAATTTTCATGTTTTTGGCCTATGATTAAGGTTTTGAAGTAACATGTCAGATAGGCGACGTGCTGAAGTAACGGTCTATGGGTGGAAGGTATATAAATAAGCTACTCATTATTTAGGGTAATTATTTTGGTTTCGTAAATGTTAGATGGGTAAAAACTGAAGCTCACAATAGTGAGGTGTGAGTCAAGAACGAACCGCGCGTGTATGGAACGCAACACCTTAGCTTATTGAGGTGGTGAAAAAGACACCGGATTATGGTAAGGTGGTGGTTCGGGTATTGACTCAAATATTGAACAAGATGAGTTTTGAAGCTTTATTGTAATGATCTAATTCCTTCCTTTTGTAGTTGTGTGCTCATAGTACAAAATATTGGGGAGTAATCTTGAAGATCATTTTGTCCCATCATTTCTTAAATCATTTCGTATATCAATTCTTGTTTAAGTCTTCTTAATTTACGATGACTTCATAGTTTACACACAATTAAATAGAAGTGTAAATATAATAAAGGTTGTGAGAGGTTTTAAGGTAAGACGGTTTTTAGCAAGATCAATTACTGGAATAATCACACAACACTCGAATATAGAGATAGAGAAGTTGGATATGGCACATTTTTTTTGTGAAAGGGTATCTCGGCTTTTACCTCATTTAAGGAAGAAATGCAAAAAGAGAAAAGGTAGCATGCATATGGAAAGGAAAAGTAATTTTTATATACCTAAAACGAAAGCGCAAGTAAATGACTTAGATATCCAAATAAGAAAAACGTAAAGTATTGAATGAGATAGGGACTAAGGACTTGGGGAGTGCCTTTAACAGAAATTTAAAAATAATCTTTCCCAAAAGGAAGAAAAGAAAGTCTTTCACAAAAAAAAAAAAAACTATATTTGGGACATGATATTTTTAGCGAATCATAATTCATAAATACTTATCCTCGGATTCGCGTTCGAATATTACTCCCCACTAAATTCATGTAAAACAGAATAGCATAAACATCAGTCTCCCATAATTATCTATGTAAAACCAATTATTTTTGGAATGGTAGTAGGCATTTATGATGATGTAGTTCCTACCAAAATTCTTGTGGCAAAAGAACAAAATGTTAAATTGCCAAATCCTATATATGTAGACATGTATCCCTCGGTTTCGGTGAATAGTTTACATTTGCTTTAATTTATGAGAGAAAAATAAAGTAAGCGTAAATTATTGACTAGAACAGAGGGAATGCGTAATCTATAGAAACTTGGAGAAAACTATACTAAATTTTGAATTTAGATTTAGAAAAACACAAGTAGAAATTGTCAAAAAGATTGTAATTTTAGGGAAATGACAATGCTACTATATATTTTATTAATAATATCAGTTAAGTTGATATTACTATCCACGTATTGTATTCATGAGTGACATTAATAATTTTGAAATCGCGTTATGGCTTTTCCGATTTTGAATTTTTAATGCATAAGACTCATATTTGAGGGCCTATATAAGGCTATGATTGCTATTTTGAAAGCTAACTTACATTTGAATAACCCTGTAGATAGATTGATTACTCATGGTTGATCATCAGCCAATTGTCCATCTATATAAAAAGTAGCCTTTTTCCCTCTTCATGGTGAAGATGGTAATGAGATATCAGACAAGTGATCCTAACAATGCATCTTGTCATCATTTTCAAATTGAGGTCATTAATGTTGCCTTTAATCAATGTATATTGTCAATTATACAGAGTTGGATTTACACGTGAATATGATATAATAAGTCACCGTCGTCAATATATAAACTTTATTTACTTATCAATCAACAATTTTTGGGGACACTTTGTAATCATTACAAAACTCAAATTTGGATAGTTGGAGTATTTAACTACAAACTAATTTGAAAGTTTAGGGATATATCACATTTTTTTTTTTAAATCAAGGGTATATGTCATAACAACAACTCTCATATAGAATCGTCCTATATCATATGACTGACCCAAAAGGAAATAAGCCCAAAGAAAACAATTAAATTTATTTTAATTTTATTTTAACGACCTGACATTTTGTGATGAAGATAACATATCTAAATATACAATTTATCAATATAAAATTTTACGTTATTAAAATAAAATAATTTTTTACAAGTTTATTAAATAATTTATTTGGACTTTTAGTTGTTAGGCTATTCTTATAAATAAAGTGGTCTTACACAACAATTTGTGATGTCAGAATTTGGAAAAAGTACGAGATACATTGATACACCATAGAAAATCCCAAAAATTTATTTTAAGTTATGATTTGGTCCTAATACATTGGGGGTTTTTTGTCAAACACAACCTTTAAAAAAAATAAAATTCCAAACACCACCTTTAAAAAAGAAGTTTGTCAAATACAACCTTTAAAAAAAAGAAAATTCCAAACACCACCTTTAAAAAAAAAGTTTGTCAAACACAACCTTTAATAATTTTTTTTTGTCAAACACGACC
>VHZZ01000057.1:189567-206625 GCA_009801015.1 Silene noctiflora | reverse complement strand
AACAACTAGTTAAGTTTTAGGTAATCCCTTACCTTTCCCCCTCTTACCCTTTCTAATTTCCTTTCCCTTTCCCTTTCTCTAACCAAACGCCCCCTGAATGGTGTAACTAATTATTGTTGTTGGGAAAAGTGAGGTTCTGATTGAAAACGAGTTTGAATTATGTGTTTGGTTATCGTTTACTATGAAGGATTTAAGAATATGTAGTTCAACAGCAAGGTTAATTCAGAAAATAATGTAAAGCTGTGATTCGTTTGATGGAGAGATCCGATTTGTTTTTTTTTTTTTTTTTTTAATCTTAGAAGCTCGAACTAAAAGAAACATCCCTAAAGAAAGGAAAGTGGACAGTTTTTAATGAGTATATAAGGGGATGAAGTGCGAGTGCAAGTGCGAGAAACATTGAGTGATCTGTTTTGTCCAACGATAGTTTGAAATTTAAAATCAGGAGTATAATGTTTAGGTATTTTGGGTGGATGGATAAAAGTTGTGATGCTGTCTTGGTTTGAAGATTACCAAATTAGATGTTTTTTGGGTTTCATTGTTTAGTTATAAAATCTGGTGATGTTGGCAGATTTTAGAAAATGAGGTATGAAGAGGTGTGTGACGTTCTTGTATAAATGAGCTGTTGTTGAGTATGAGGGAATGATGTGTGAGAAACAAGTTAGGATGACTTTCCGCATTTATTAGTGCAATTTCGCATATACGCTTAAGCATTATTTACCCCAGCCTCTGCGCTAAAGCACTAGTTATGCATAATTACATTCAACCTGGTATTGGTCTTTGGGCAGATAAACTTTGCTGGCCTTCCATGATTGGTTCTTGCTACTTTTGAAGTCACTATATGTTTGCCAGACTTGATTCTCCTTGAATCTCGTTCTGTGTTACCCCGACTCTCAGGCATGGTTACATGTTTACATAGCTCTCTTTCTCCCTCCCTTCCCTACCCTCCTTTTCACCCAGTTTGGTTGATAAACTTCTACCAATTATGTCAAGGTAAACCTTAATCATTGCATCCCATGGACCTTCATGTTTCAAATGTGGCCATGATTGCAACAATTCTTGCCCTATCAGCTCATGTTTGCAAGTTCCATTTGAGCATGTGTGACAGTGAATTCAATTGTGAGAGAGTGATATGGTGGTGGGTTCACTGATGAATGAGGAAGTAATAGATAATGGTGGACAACGTTTGAGTTTTTGTCAAGCTGATTGTGTGTGATTGTTGGATATAACTGCATTACTTCCAAGGATTTGAGGTAAAAATTACAGGATAATGGAGCTCAAAATAAATGAGAAAAGGAGTACAATGATGGTGGTGATGTGAGGATAAGGAGTGGAAAGGGGTGGTGGGAGAATTATTATGTGGGTAATACATTACCTAGGGAGGAGGTGGGTATATCTTACTCTCATTATGGCGTAGTAATTAGTCAATCTTTATCTCCTTCCTCTATCCACTTGCTTTGTATATTTCCTCCATAATCCCCTAACGATTTCCTCAATCCAAACAAGCCTTGAATGTAGCGCAGCCTATAGCAGGTTAAGAAACTGCATTGCTCGATTGTTTCCTCGGGTTGGATGACCCCAATTATTTATATATCATGTTTATTTTTTCCTTTTCAAATTTTCTTTGGCAGTGTTGCAAAGCATCTGGAGTCAGCAAACACAATGTTCTCTTTTATTTGGTGGATYATTGGATTCTACTGGGTATCATCTGGTGGCCAAATGATGATTGATGATGCACCAAAGCTGTACTGGTAATTTCCTTATCGTGTCGATGCTAGTGGCTTTAACTAGACCAACACTCTGTGCACTTCTCTGATTTAATTAAGACGTCTTTGTTTTCACAGGCTTACAATTACATTCTTGGCATTTGATGTGTTCTTTGTTGTGATTTGCGTTGTTGTTGCGAGCATTATTGGCATAGCTGTCTGCTGTTGCCTCCCATGCATCATTGCAATTTTATATGCTGTGGCAGATGAGGTTCGTTACTCGAGTTTTAGTCTTCAGTAACGTTTATTTTCTGACTGTTGGAAGGGTGTAAGACTTGTTCCATTTTCAATGGCACCAAAGACTATTATTTGGCTCCGGATTATGACGGAACAAAGCAAAATATGAGTATTTTTTTTCTTTTTGGTGAAGTAACAAAGTCAATAAGTCATGTAGTGTTCCAGAGCAATTTTCATTTTGGATCATCAGAAAATAATTGTGTTGCTAATACAAGAGTAAGGTTGCGTAATCCAACCTCCCTTACCCCTCGCTATTTGCGAGTTCCCTTGAGGCACTTTTTGGGAAAGGTCTAGCACTATCTTCTCATATGTACATCTTTGTCTTAATATATGTTTGACAAATAGGAAGGAGCAACTAAAGAAGAAATCGAGAGGCTGCCAAAGTACAAATTCAAAAGACTAGGTGAAATCGAGAAACCAAGTGGTGAAATCCAGGAATCTTTTGGTGGAGTTATGATTGAATGTGACACAGATACTCCTATTGAGCATGCCCTTTCTGCAGAGGACGCTGTAAGTCTTTTCAAAGTGTTTTTCTCTCTCTTTAAGTTTTTGCACTGATGGGGATAGCAGTGTTATGTGCAACCTCTAGATAAATGTGGACTTGCCTGGCTATTTCAAGACTTGAATAGGAAATTAAGAAGAAACTTGAGGTTCTTAACATGTTAAATACTCCGTAGATACTAGAGGTGCTCATGGGCCCGGCCCACATCTCTTCAGATATGACACTAGGTGGACTTGCGTCTCCAAGACCCTATACCAGTTTTCTACATACTTATGTCCTGATGGCTTACCATTTGTCTTTTTCCCTTTTTCTTTATGCCTGGGAAGTATTTAGGTGCATGTCCAACCGTTGGCCTCAACTATTTTGAATTCTCGTATTTTGGTTTAAGTGAACTGTCCTAGTGCCATTCTCACGTTTCGTGTCCAGTATTGGAAGATGAAATTATGAATACACGAAGTAATATGGAAGTCGGAGAAACATAGGTTTTGGGTGATTGTTATGTGCTAGGATATGGCGGTCTTTTTTAGGCTTCCTTAGGTTACCTTCAATTTAGACTTTTCACCTCAAACGCTGTATTCGCACACTATCCTATCTTAGGGCCGGCTTACAGAAGTTTTCGCCTCTGTACTGACGTTCTGAAGTTCTTTCGCTAATCGAACTCTTTGGTTTGTGTAGGAATGTGTGATATGCCTGTCTTCATATGACGATGGAAGTGAGCTACGAGAACTTCCATGTCGTCACCATTACCACTGCACTTGCATCGACAAATGGCTACACATGAATGCTACCTGTCCCCTCTGCAAATACAACATACTTAAGAACGGCAACAGTGATGAAGTATAGACCGATCACTGTGACTCTATTATCAGGACAGATGAAATCTTCCTTAATCGAGATCCAATTATGCCTAAGTTAGTTGCATCAGTAGTTGCAACACTTGTAATATACGAGCATGATATTTTCTGGAGTATATGTAAATTACCTCTATTGTCCCTAGTTTAACCGAGTTAAACAGCAATAGTTCAACATTTGGCCTTACTGTATTTCTCATTTCCTATCCAGATATAAGCTACATAAGTACATAACACAATATGTTTTTTGTATGAGACATACTCTTTTAATTTTATTCGAGTACAAATGTGGGTGTCATATACTTTGCGTATAGGTGAAGTTTTTGTGATACGTTGTTTGGTCCACCACCTATCTGTCTTAAGGTTAAAATGAGTCAAATAATATGTCATATACGAGTATATAGATAAGATAAATATTTTGTTATTCCCTTCGTATTTTACTCGTCCTATTTAACATATTTGACTTGATTTAGGTAACCAAGAATTTGTGTGCCAATTTACTCCTTTGATTTACAAATTTTACAACTAGTGTAGATTTCGTACAAATGTACGGTTTTTCAGATGAGAGTGTACATATTATAACAATTAAATTGTTATTTATTTAACTCCATTAAAAATTTAATAATAAAATATCTATTGATAATATTTCATATTAGATTTGAAAAGAGAAACTTCGATAGTTTTAACTCGAATAGATTTATGTTTACTCAAAATATTTTCATCGTTATTTTAAAAAATAACATTATATTACTACATTCACTTAAAATATCAACATTAACTGACGACGTTATTACTAAAATCAAATAAGATAAGTGGATCTAATGATAATAGCCGTTGATTGAGTTTTTATCCAAAATAAATTGACATCTCATTCATTTCATTTCACCTCATTGCGTTTTGATTTGAGAAAAAAAAAATGATCGGTAAAACAAATCGAAATAATTGAATAATGTCATGAAATGTGTATTTTAATGATTTTATTTTCTAATTCTCAAACTATATTTTATCTCAAATTATAATGGTTCAATAAAAATATTATAGTTTAATGTAAGGATAATGGTTTAATGAAAGAAAAATTTATTTGTTTCGTTAGTTAAGTAAGTACACTCAAAAGGAAAAACTTTTTATAGTGTTTAACTTTTTATTCTCTTAGTATATAGGAAGATTTTGGTTCGACTTTGTTTTTTTCAGGTTCCTTTTATTGACCATTTATCTTGCCTCACATGAGATCTTTGACCTCCGTCACCCCATTCAACACATTGGATCTCCGCCCAATGGCTTACTGAAATTTTCCTTTTTTCTTTTTAATTATTATTTCGACTCAGGTTTTATCCCGAGTAATTCAAAAACAACATCCTTTAATGTAATATTTGAATGATGTATAAGGAAACATTTGGCGGTCGACCAACCATAAAATAAGATATTTTGAATTTGGAGATATATACATATTACATAATATATTCGGCTCTGAACTTGTGATCAATAAATACAAGTATACAACATTATCAATGTAAAACACACAATTACTAGTTTACTTCCCCAGGCTTCCATTACTTTTTTGTGTAAAGGGAGTTACAAAGGCGATTTTATTGCTGACGGAATTTTAACCAGGTCATGAGCAACGCGTTTCATAACTTCACCAATTAAGCTAGTTCACAACTGGATCTCTATTACTTTTAAATAATAATGTAATCATGTATTGAACCACCTAGCAGGAAATCCAACTACAACTTCATTGTTTATTCTTGTAGTATCTATATACGGTTTTCCATTGTCAACTTTTGGCACGTAACTTTCTCCGTGATTACGATTTTTATGAATTATACCATCTTGATAGTTCGGTTCATTTTGATCACCCATCTTATCCCCTCTTACATTTACACAAAAATTAATTATTCCATTTGGTTCACAACTAGAATCCTTTAACCTATAACTCAAGAAATGAACAAAATTTTGAGGCATGTAATCACCAATAAAATCCGAAATTGGAACTCTAGCTATCGCAATAGATTTCTCCTTAGACCTCTTCTTCTGACAAATATCAAATAGAATAAATTTCGTACCTATTGGCATCCTCATTGTAAGCTTCTCATTCCAAGTAGGATTACAAACCACCGCACTTTCTTCACACATACTAGTTCTTATTTGACTCGTACACCTATAACCCTGATCTTCAGCAGAAATAATGACAAAAACATTTTTCCGAATCAACTTTTTACCTACGATAAGACCCTCGACATTCCTAATTTTGAGTTCTAAAGTAACTAATGCACACATTTTTTTTTTCTTTACAAGAATGTGATTGATTATATTTAACAATTTTGAGGTCTTAACATTGTATATATATATATATATATACTTGTTAGAAGGTTCAAATGACGGAAAGTTAATAGAAAGAAGAGAGAAAGAGAAATGTTGTTTCTATACTTTGTATTATTTTCCAATGCATTTGGTCCATGGAATTTGTGCAACAGACATTAAAATTGTTTGCCGTAGTTTGAATTTTTTATTATTTTTATTTTTTTCCATTATTATGGACTCATAGAGTCATAGTTGCCAAAATCAACGATTTATAACACAAAAAAGGTGTAACATTTCAACTAAGAAAAGCAGACCAATACCGACTTAATGAATCACACATGCAAAGTCATACCAAGTTTTAGAGTCTATAAAAGACTACTCCTCCTCAAACACGTTAGATTCGAGTTAAAATTCTCTGTTTCATTTTTGTCTCAATTTTAGTTTTATGGTCTTTATTTTTACAGACATATCATCCTCTATATATTAAGTTGGTGGTCTGTCACAAGAAAATTATAATGGGATATAAGATGAGACACAAAATGAGACTATAAATCTGCTTTTATAACATGAAAGGATGATATTGTCGTATTTAAGCCAACACGGCCCATCGTGACATTTCTTATGAGAATTTTTTTCGAGGGATGCTACCAACCTTCTCTACAACCTTCTCCATTTACCCTCTCATAACCGACTAAATTAATATATATTGGATGGGTCACAAAAAAGTAGATCAAGCAAAATAAACGATATTTTAATTGATTGTGAGAGGAGAAGGTAGAAGAGAAGGTTGAAAAGAGAAGGTAGATAGTATTTCTCTTCTTTTTCGTATTCGTCTTAATAGCAAGATTTTCCCTAGAGAGCCTTGTGCATTACTTAATATATTCTAAGTAACTTACTAATCCGCCATTTTAAATATCATGTTAAACCGTATTCTTTTGAACTTACTTTAAGTTTAGTTCAATTGAATTTTTTTTGTTTTTAACTCCCTCAATTAAATTCGACTCACATATTATGGCTTAAGGACGTTTTTAGTTTAATATTCAATAGACTTAGCAAACATCTCATGTCGTGTCAAGTTTGTGTTTGTAATACGTATTAACAGGTCGAGAATCATAACTCAAACTGTATCCAAAGAAATCTCGTGTCGAGCCATTTATGTATGGGTCATTTAGGCTCAACCCAGACCCGATAATTTCGTGTCGGGGTTTTAGGTCATGTCAATATTTGTAAAGTCTAAAGAAATACGGAGTATATGTGAGAAAGGGTGAAGAACTGAAGATCATTTATAACTTTATAAATAATTGAGTTATTCGTGCCAGATTTGTGTTTACAAAGCTCTCATACCCGATCCACTTAAAACTTTTGTTGTGTTTGTGCCCACTCAATGTTTAGCAGTTCGTTGATGGTCATCGCGGATTTTTAAGTTAGTTGTCAACGATCTTTGAAACCAATAAAATGTACAAAGTAATTTTTCTCTTACAATAAATCAAATAAAATTTCCTCAAAAGCTGCATGAAGATAATAAACGAGGACGTGGCGAATCGTCATATGGACTCATATCATCGCTTGAGATCCTTAATTTACAAGAGAATAAATCCCTTTTCTATAGTTTCTTAAATTTATTTTCGATTATACACATCGTATGTGATGTGACGTTTTATTAATGAATTGTTATTATATTTTCAATAAAATAAAAATAAATAAATGTTCCGGCAATAGAACGACATCGTATCAAAGTTATCCAGAATGCCTACTTCCAAGTTCCAACTGAGCTAAATTGGTGCGCGCTTTCTCTCGAGCTTTAATGGTGATAACAATAACAATGGCGGCAGCTTCAACTTCCTCACTTTCTCTTCTTTCCAACTCACAACACCGTAAACACACTCCTCCTTTTTCTTCGTCTTCATTCAGACCGGGTTCGAACCGGTTCAAGTGTCAAGCATCTTCAGGAGGCGGCCAGACCGGGTTCTTCACCAAGCTAGGCCGGTTGATCAAAGAGAAAGCGAAGAGTGACGTCGACAAGATTTTCTCGGGATTCACGAAAACTCGTGATAATCTCGCCGTCATTGATGAACTTCTTCTCTACTGGAATCTCGCCGATACTGATCGTGTTCTTGATGAACTTGAAGAGGTTCTATTTTGAATTCGTTCGTGTTTTTGCCTAATTTTTGAATTTTTGTTGATTTTGACATAGAATTGAGTAAATATAGTTGTTGATTGTAGGCTTTACTGGTGTCTGATTTTGAAATTTGTTGATGTTCTTTGCCTAGTTTTGAAATTTCGATGATTTTAACCTAGAATTGAGGGAAAATAGTTGTGTGGTGTAGGCGTTACTGAATGCTGATGTCTGCTTTTGAAATCTGTTAATGTTTTTGGCACTTTTTGCCTAATTTTTGAAAGTTTGTTGATTTTGACCTAGAATTGATGAAAATTACTCCGTAGTTGTGTATTGCCGGTGTTGCTGGTGACTGTTTATATTATGATGTTTGTGTGTAGTTTTGAAAATTTGTTGATTTTAATCTGGAATTGAGGAGAAATGACTGGATTGTAAGCGTCGCGATGCTGTGTCTGATTATTTATATTTTTGTCAGGTTTTTTAAATTCAGTTGATTTTGACCTAGAATTTAGGAAAACAGCTGTGGATTGTACGCTTTGCTGGTGTCTCATTTTGAAATTTACTGATGTTTTTGCGTGGTTTTTGAGATTTTATTGATTTTGAACTAGAACTGATGAAAAGTTGTTGTGGAATTGTAGGCGTTGCTAGTGTCTGATTTTGGGCCGAGAATTACTATTAAGATTGTGGAGAGTTTGCGTGATGATATTTTGGCTGGTAAGCTCAAATCTGGAGCTGAAATTAAGGTATGATGCTTCATGATTTGATTTTCTGTTATATGAACTACAGTTTCAGTTAATCGACGAAGTATGCGAGAATCTAGTTATGTTTTTACTCTCTTCTATTATATTTCTTAGCTTTGTACTTCTTGTTTTACTGTCATTGCTGAAATACGTTGGTTTCTTATGATCGAAATATGGAGAAGTAAGAGATTATCCAAGCTAAGCTAGTGGATATTTACGAAATCGCATTATGTGTTGAAAGTTTTTGCTAGGAAATGAGAAGAGATCATCAACTTTAGGCCGTCTCAACCAATTGTTTAATGCGGTGGTTGATGGATGTGAGACTCTTTAGTTCACTTGTGTGTGCTTACCTAAAAAATCTTATCTTAAAGCAATTGTAAACTATCTTCCGGAACAAAAGGAGTACTAGAGACCAAGTGAGGCCAATTGGTTTGAGATGAAGGTGCCGAACAGTAGTGATGGTGCTATTGAAGTACTGAACTGTTTGGTGGATATTCGTATACTACGAGCCTATGATTGCTTAAGGCGATAAGATTGAAAAAAAAAAAACGGTAGGGGAGTCCTGATACAAAAATAGATTGGAATCATGAAACAATGAACTTATTATGAAGTTGATGGTCGTTTTAGCTGTTTACAGCAGCTTTTAAAATGCCACTCCGTAGTTTGTTATAGT
This sequence comes from Silene noctiflora, assembly GCA_009801015.1. Taxonomy (NCBI): domain Eukaryota; kingdom Viridiplantae; phylum Streptophyta; class Magnoliopsida; order Caryophyllales; family Caryophyllaceae; genus Silene; species Silene noctiflora. Next base: position 197,442 of record VHZZ01000057.1, on the reverse strand, counting down.
TGGTCATTCATGAAAAAAATGATAGATTCTTCTTGATTTTCGTATGTACAGTGAAGATCATCTTTTTGGTTGATTCTAGCTCTGTAGACTAATATGGAATTCAGTTACTTTTGATTATCTTTTCTATAGGATGCCTTAAAGAAGAGCGTTCTTGAGTTGCTGACAACCAAAGGAAGTAAGACTGAACTTCGGCTTGGATTCAGGTTTGCTTATATCATAGTTTAATCATTGATTTAGTTAGTAGAATTGTGTCTATCCTTTGGATAAAAGTTTTAACTCATTATGGACTTCAATGTTGATTTCTTTTATAGGAAACCTGCTGTTATCATTATAGTCGGTGTTAATGGAGGTGGAAAAACAACCTCTCTTGGTATGTCGTCAAAAACAGTACCTACTAAAATTTCTGATTAATGTTAACAGTAGTTTTCTACCATTATGTTTCCTTTCGTCTATGGGAAAGTGAGGATTAGAAACCTTATGGCGTGTTATGTAGGAAGGTTAGTGATATTAGATGCTTTTTTTGCAGGCAAATTGGCTCATAGATTGAAGAAAGGAGGATCCAAGGTTAGGCGAAATTGATCCCAAGCATAAAATTTTATGCAATGCAAATTTTGTTTATTGCTTTGGGGAGCAATACTTAAAATTGGAGACCTGGGCTGATGCTAATAGAGACCGTGGGGGTGCCAAGTCTAAGGTCAAGTCAAATTAACAATGTAGAAAATCAGAGGGAGGAAGAGTTTTCATGTCAACATAAGGTCACCTGTCAATTAAAGGGCTTGATGGATATCATAATAGGAGGGAAAGGGAGGGGGGATAAGGGGATAAGTGGAAAGAAAAGGTAGGGGAGAGAAGGGGAGGAGAAATGGAGTATGGTTGTTTGGATATAATTTCCCTCCGAATCTTTCCTTTGGTGGAGGGATTTTGATAATCCCTTGGAGGAGGGAAAATGGATCCATTTCCCTCCATTGCCCTCATACCTCATTTGTTTTCCAAACAAGGGACTTTGTAACGCTTCCTCCACGGCTTCACCTCCGTTCCTTTTCCTCCAAATGCCCCATCCAAACAAGCCCTAAGTGTATTTTCAGTTTCTATAATACATTCAGTTGATATCTTGCAGTCCAGGAGTGCAAATATTTGTCGTGTTTGGTTAATTTGTTGAAATTAATTTCTAAGCGTACTGCTGTAGGGAAAGTTAATGAGCGACATTTAATAGAGGTATTTACCCTATGTCTAGAAAATGGCTGACCCATGGTTCTATTGCAATCAGCCTTTGGCAGCTTAAAGTTTCTAAGTTTGGAGTCCAGTATCAAGTTTACAGGGAGTCTGCAAAAATGCATGGTGCAAACCAGAGTATAAGTAGTGTTTAGCGTACTCTCACATTCAATTGTGCTCAGCGTCGTTCTATGTTGCCAGATACTAATGGCAGCAGGGGATACATTTCGAGCTGCCGCAAGTGATCAGCTTGAGATATGGGCAGAACGGACAGATTGTGAAATTGTTGTCGCAAACAAAGAGAAGGCAAAAGCAGCTACAGGTTGGAAATAAAACTAAAATGTAAAGTCAGTTTATTATCAAAGCATTCCTGTTTCTTGCTCACTGATGGTAGTGTTACCTGGAAACATGGTATTAAATACGTGCTTTCTAAATAGTTCTCACGCAGGCTGTTAAAAAGGGGAAGGAAGATGGATTTGATATTGTCTTGTGCGACACTTCTGGCCGTAAGTGTCGAGCATTTATGCAACATCTTTTGTAAATGACTGAATGCATTCCATTCCCTTGCGGCTTAATACAATTCTCCATATTCTTAGGTCTTCATACTAATTACAGCCTTATGGAAGAGTTGATAGCGTGTAAGAAAGCTGTGGGTAAAATAGTTCCTGGTGCTCCAAATGTAAGCTTTTCTGCTTATTTATACCTGACTTCACTTACTTATTAGTGCATCAATGTTACTCTCTGGCTGCTTATTGATGATTTTAGTTTTGTAGTTACCGGCCTTAAAACCCATGCCTGTGATCAACATAAACATCTTCTATGTAGTAGGCATCCTTTAGATCTCTCCTGAGAGTCCAGAGTCCTGACACATTTTGTATTGAGATACTGATGACAGTGCAATCTGCTTTATGAAAACTTCAATGTTAAAAAAAAATCCAAATTAAGTTGCCTATCTGATGCAAAGTTACTTAACTGAGGTTTTTGGAGTGTAGACCTGGTAGATGGTTTTTTGGGTCAGGTTATTACGCATGCACTTTTTTCGGGTCCTTTCGGGTATGGGAATCAGTCTGGGTTTGAGATTTTTTGAGGTCAGTAGTTACAGGGTAGACCAATCATGTCATGGTGACTATAGTTTTTGTTTCAATTAGTCATTTCAGGTTGTTTCAGTCCATCTTTTGGTCGAATTAGGGTTGCCAAGTCAAATTGGAACCTTGCCTGTTATTTAGGTGTGCTGAAAGCTGTAACTGTTTGCAGGAGATTCTGCTTGTTTTGGATGGAACAACTGGTTTGAATATGCTTCCGCAGGCACGGGAGTTTAATGAAGTAAATACACCGTCTTTGGACTTAAAATGTTCTTTAAATAAATTCCATGTGCTGTTGGCTGGGGGCATCCTATGCAGTGATGAACTAAACTTGCCTTGAATCTGACTATTTCTGATTTTCGCACATGTAGGTCGTTGGAATTACGGGATTAATCTTAACTAAACTTGATGGTTCTGCAAGAGGTGGCTGTGTGGTAGGCCTTGTTGTCCAATTACTTTTTACCTTTTCTTGTATGCCCACGAGTTTTGGACACTAGGTACTCATGACATGACTCATGAGTAGTTGAGTATCAAACCTCACGACTTTACCAACTTAGCGAGTTGATATCATAAAGCTTACTTATTGGGGCTCTTGTTTAACTTCAGGTTAGTGTGGTTGACGAGCTGGGTATCCCTGTGAAATTTGTTGGCGTTGGCGAAGGCCTAGAAGACCTTCAACCTTTTGAGGCAGAGGCCTTTGTTGATGCCATTTTCTCATGATGTGCAGATGGTGAGACCTAATTTTTCCTATTTGGGTCGGGTCGGACCGAGCAGGCGGATATGCCCCCTTGAACAACTTGGTTTTTCGTTGATGGTATTAGTTCACACATACATTTGGGACCCGCCCAATGACGTTAACCCCTCAAAATTGAGCCCGGTGATATCAGCTCACAGATACATGAGAAACTGCCTTAAATCAATTCTTGTTTCAAGGTTTCCGATAGATATGTATAACGTGTACCGATTTAAATGTTGTATTGATACTAATTCTTATTCTGGTTTGTAAGAATGTATTGGTAGTTTGGTAGTCTAGTAGAGGTACTAAAATGTGCATAAAAAGAAGCATTAGTAAGCAAGTTCAAGCAAAAGACTCGATAAAGAAAGTACTCGGTGTTCTTTACCTTGGAATTATGGATTGTAAGTGCGTGGAACTGATTCATTTTAGTTCACTTCAGCTGTACTCAGTTAAGTTAAGTTTTATTCAGTTCAGTTCAACTAATTTCTTCTAATTAACTTTTGTTTCAGCTGCATTTAGTTCAGCTCGACTTCATTAAGTTAAGTTCAGCTTTTTTGGGCCGAAACGAATAGGACATAAATCTTAAATCTCCGACTCGGTTAAAAAAAATGTAAATCGGTTAATCCAAGTCTGATCTTCAGATTATATGGTTGAAGATCCAAAAACCATAAATTGTCTTCCAAACCCCAAAAACAGAAGAGAGATGGAGAAAAAGAAAGCTGTAATAGTAGGAGGAACAGGCTACTTAGGACAACATCTTCTTGAGACAATCTCTAACACCCAAACGACATCGTTTTATGATGTAGCCTTCACATACCACTCCACTCCTCCAGATACCCTTCTTCAATCCCTCCCTCACTTTTCCTCTTTCCATGTTGATCTGCATTCTGGCCACGGGTTCGATTCCATTTCCACTACTTTCGGTCAGGTATTTACCATTTTTTTTAATATCGCCTGTCTTAATCATTGCTTTACTTTTTTTTTTATTCTTTATAGCGGGTATTTTAGTCAAAAGTAAATAAATGATTGAGACGGAGGTGGGTGTAGTATTGTTAGTTTGTTACTCTTGTTATTTGGTTTTGCATTATCCGTTCTTGTGATATTTGCTCATTGTTTCATCACTGTTGGATCAATGTCTGTCCATGTATCGTGTTTGGTTTATAATTATACAGAGTATAGTTTATGGTCAGACAATGTTGATTTTACTAAATTTTTGAGGTTTTAGGGGTGATTTTCTGCCAAAATTAGCCTAGGATCATAGCCAATGGTAAGACAGTCTTATTCAAGTGACAGTGGCGAAGCCAGAAATGTTGAGTGTGGTTTCGATTTAATGTAATTGTTGTTTGGCTTCTGCCATATTTAAACATCGATTGTCCAAAACCTGTAGGGTCTCAAGACCCCACTAGACTCATAGTGGCTACGCCATTTTGGGAGTTAAGGAGCTAGCAGGGCTTGTCGCGTCTCTATGGGATGGAAACGATGAAATTTTTAGTTAAAATTTCCTATTTTTTTGTACTACTAGTTTAGTCCTCTTAAAAGTTCAGTCTATGGTTTTAAGTCTTGTAAGTGTTTATCCCTTCTAATATCAAATTGGGGCATTGCCCAGGTCAGCTAAGGTTTGAACTAGGATTTAGGAATGGTGGTTTTTCTTGAGGAGTTTGATGATTTGTTATGTGTGATGTTATGGGCAGCCAGATGTAGTGGTGAATTGTGCCGCACTGTCAGTGCCGCGTGCTTGTGAGGCTGATCCGGTTGCTGCTATGTCGATTAATGTTCCCACTTCTCTTGTTAAGTGGGTGTTGACATTCAAGGAGAAAAATACCCTTTTGATTCATCTTTCTACTGATCAAGGTAATAATTCGTGTTCCTAGCTTTTAAGTTGCGACAACAATAATTAAGCAGGTGTGCAACACAGAGATAAGAATGATATGACTGTATACTTCCTACCCCATACCTTGCTGTAAACGAGACTCGGGAACCTGTGAGGCACTAGGGTATGTTGTTTATCTGGGGGTTTGTACATATTGTGTTCCTTTTTATCTTTGAATGGATACGGTAGTACTAGGGAGAACCAGTTAACTGTTGTTATATCGATATGTCTAGCTCCTTGTTTAGAAATCGAGTTTGACTTTTGATGCCTCTTTCTCATATTCATTACTATTTCAGTATTCAGTCTGTTTTAACTTGGAAATTACGAAGTTAATGTTAATTTCTCTACATCGTATATGTTCTGATGAATCTTAATTGTCAGTTTATGAAGGGATCAAGTCATTCTACAGAGAGGAAGATGAAACCTTGGCCGTCAATATTTACGGAAGATCTAAAGTTGAGGCTGAGAAGTTCATTTCGGCAAACTGTTCCAATTATGCAATCTTGAGAAGCAGTATCATCTATGGTCCACAGACGTTATCACCAGTTCCGAAGTCCCTTCCTATTCAGGTTTATATCTTTACAGTCAAAGTCTTGACCTTTATATCACCATGAGACCAATGGATTTGGTTGAAATATGGTGACTTAAGAGCTACAGTCAGATAGATATTCAAAAATTGACCTCTCTTTTACGCATACAATCTCGCATAACAGATAAATGCCTAAAAATGTGTCTCCAGACATTTGATCAAATACCAAGGTTTATTACTCACTACAACAAAATACTAAAAGCTTCCCTGCATAAATTTAGAATGTTATATAGTTGGAAGATATTATTATGATAGTCTGGGGAAAATCATTATCAACAGCCATCACCATAGTCATCTAATGTGCTGTGTAAGTCTATTGGAGAATCGGTCTCGAGGGGTTAATGTGTTGACACTCTTCCTGAAGTGCACTTAGGTTTTTACTTTACTATGAACTGCTTACTGCCTCGTTCTCTTTCCACTTTTTCTTGTAGATCTTTTATTTACCTCTGGTGCAAGTGGCCCGCCTGCACTTTTCCCTCCCTACTTTGTATTATTTATAATTTTACTCAAGTATTATGCCATATGAAGTTGAAGTATTCAATGAAAAAGAGGGGAGCAAGTAACTAGGCAAACTATTACATGTTCATGTGGTTTGATAAGTTCACTATCTTGCTACCCTTGGCTGTTTATACCGTATTGTTTGCTATGGTTGCTGACCTGTGTTGTTGTCTTCTCATATCAATCATACTTCATACGGAGTAGTTCATAAGTTAAGTAGCTCTAGATAGTTAACGAGTCATTCTACTTTATTCCATCACATTCCAGAAACAAAGAATAACAATTCTTTGACTCCTTTGAAAATGAAGAAAGTTTTAGATTAATCAAAAGAAAGTTAACTCTCATTCTCATATGATTGTCCATAGCCCATTGGATTAATTGTTGTGATGCTAAATCCTAGATGTGAGTTTCCTTAAATTACAAGGTTATTAATTTATGATACCGTTTAATCAGTGCTTATAATTCAGAAGTGACCCATCATTTTTAGTGCAGTGGATTGATGGTGTGCTCTCCAAAGGAAACAAGGTTGATTTCTTCTATGATGAATTCCGCTGCCCCATATATGTTAAAGATGTTGTGGCTATTATACTAGCTTTAACAACAAGCTGGGTGACAGGTGAGTTTCTTCCGTACTTGTCATTTGTTTATTGTAAGATGCTGATATTTTTGACACTTCACATTTGCACTTTTTGTCTATCAGTATATGTTTTGTCCCTTCGCTGTGATGTTGTCTTCTTTCGGTTGAAATGCACTGAATCCGCTAAAAGATGGAAATTTGGCCGTTTAGTTAGTTTCATTTAGATCGGGATTCTAGATTATGTGTCAACTGGGTACTGGCAAGTCATCTTGATTATGTGAAGATGAAGAAAGGATATTATCAGAGTACTGGTCTCAAATTAAACTACCGTACTATGAAGCGGATTATGTTTTCACCAATTATGCTTTGTCAGTCACAGATTTAGTTATTTGCAACGGTCTTGTATCTGTTCGTGTCATTTGTAATGTGGCTTAGGGGATAGTTGATGATTTAATATCTGTCAAGTGCCAATTGTATCACTTAAATATAAGCCAAACTGACCAATCTCTTGTCATAAAAATAAAATTTTGTTTAATTTAATAAACAAATTTTAGTTGTTTAACATGTATATATGCTATCTTCTTTAACGCAAACAAATTAAATCTATGCTTCAATTTTCTGTTCAATTAGATGCCACACCTATGCAATTACTGCTAAATCTTGGGGGACCGGATAGAGTCTCTCGTGTTCAAATGGCTGAGACAGTAGCGGACAGCAGAGGCTATGACAGGTCGTTGATCAATCCAGTGTCCGCATCTTCGGTTCGTATCCCTTTGTCTCTAATGCCATGTTGCCTTTCTGTTTTACGTCCTCTTCTTTCCAAACAATACCTAAGACCAATCTATGTTTTCCTAATGTTACTCGGACTTCGTTAGAAGTATCCAATATAGATGATTGTCCAAGAATAGGACTAAGCTATTTTATGAAGAAAAAAAAACTCATCTTTTGTTATTATGAAGAGTCAAGTGTCAATCCATGTCTAAGTGTCGAGCGTCTCAGATGTGTACAAGAATAAGTTACATGATTTGGTGTTCGATTCGGTTCGGGGAACGAGTGTAAATTCATAGAACCGGCAGAACCCTACTGAGTTCAAACGTAAAGCACCGTGACGACTGAGTTTGTGAACTCAAACCATGCAGATGTTTGCAAGTTTATATGAAGAGTCTGAGTGAAAACTTTTTTTCTTAAAATTATTTGTCTTTTAAAACCAATATGAACTAGTCTTAAACCCGTGCAAAATTGCACGGGTATACTATTTTGATGCTTATTTATGCGAATGTGTATTCATAGGGTTTTTAACAGAAGATATAG
>VHZZ01000057.1:170527-185739 GCA_009801015.1 Silene noctiflora | reverse complement strand
TTTAGATGGTTTAATATATAATATATGGGTCTGTTGTATAATGCTACTATACAACAGGGTATAGGATCCTATTTGTGAATGAGGTCTGAGATACTACATCCGATGTATCTTACTATTTCTCATTAAATTGTGTTTTTTCCCTTTGTTTTCATCTCAAATATTTGCGAAAAATCATTTTACACCAGTATTATTATACAACCTTTGTTATTTACTTAACAATGTTGAGCCAAATTTTTTTTTTTTGTTCAAATAAACGGACAATATTACGAGTGAGAATCGAACTTCATGATTGGGATAAGAGAGCTCTTACCACTTGAGATAACATGAAATTATTGTAAAACCGCATTAAGAGACATTTGTAATTTATCATTTCCAACGTTATTAAAACTCGTGTGGGAGAGTGTACCGCTCTAATGTTACTCGGCTCCAATCCGGACTAAATCGGATGATCATCCCAAAAAAAAAAAACAAAAATAAAATCCTCTGATCATATGCACAACGACTCGAGCTGATTAACTCAGTGAAGAGATCAATCTCACAGTCTCATCAATCAATTCAATTCCTCGATCGATTTCCTCTTTCATCATTCTTCAGGTAATTTATCGTTTCCATTTTCAATTCTATCATCAACTTCCCAAATTTATTGACACAATTCATCCGTATCCATAAAATTAGGGTTTGTTTATTTCCCCTTCGTCAATATTAGGGTTTTGTTCAATTTAATCCATTAATTGTTTTTTATATTGTCGTAGTTGAATTAGGGGAGAAAGTAGATAGAAAAATGGGGGGAGGAGGAGGTCATGGTGAAGGAGGAGGAGATTTCAGGAACAAGGTATGGAGTATGTCAGGTGGGCCCTACTGTAGGCCTAAACACTGGCGTCGTAATACCGCCTTTGCGCTTATCGGTATCTTCCTTGTTTGTGTTCCTATTGCTGTCAAATCTGCCCAGCTTGAGGTATTTCCGGGTTTTTATCCTGCTTTTCGGTGACTGAAGCTAATTTGATTTTATTTCAGTGCAATGTGTTTCAGTCTGTTTCCTAAATGTCAAGTTAGGTGGTTAGTTATTTGGTTGGATCGTTGTGAAATCACGACATGGTTTGGGTCTTCGCCGTGCTCACATGTGATACTAATTATAGGATGGGTTAACACGTTGCCTTGTGAAATGATCAAATCTTTTACTCCCTCCATCCAAAATAATCTTCTTGGTTGTAAAATGTCGGATGCCAATTTATGTAATTGAATACGGAAAAATTGAGAGAAGTTGGACAAAGCTTACTTGGTAACAGATAGTAGTTTGTAGTATTGAAAAAGGAATGTAGGAAGATTATTGTTGAATGGCGGGAGTATCTTTTTTTAGTGCGGGACACTCAGATGTGACAACTTGTATGAGGTGGAGCTCTCTTCACAGTCGTCGTGGTTGTGCGAAGGCGTTGTGACTAGTAGATCATGGTCTTTGCTAATTGAGGATGGAAAGCAAAGAACGAGAGTTTAGACATTTAATGAAGGTGACTCTCTAAGTGAGATAAATCTTAATTTGAAAGGTCATCTTTAAATTTCTACCTTTATTGCTCCATAATAGAGAGGAATGTATCTGTCTTGGAGGAATGGTGATAATGATGATAGGAGGAGATGATAAGGAAGATGAATGATGACATACCGGGGTATTTTTGTGTCAATATAGAAGTTCAGTTCCTTAATTTTCTTCAAAAGCTCTCACTCTGTTTGAGATTTCATTACTTGAACCGGAAGGAAGTAAAATGAATCCCTCCATTTGGCTTCTCTTCCTTCCATAACAACTTACCATACCAAGTACTCTGTTAACAACAATATTATTCCTAGAGTGGAGATTTAACATATCTTGAAATAACTTGGAGGTTGTTTTCGGATGAACATATTGAGAATTGCATTTTCCATTGACGGACTGTTACTTTACTCTTAAAAGAAGTATAAACTGCTTAGAGATTTTCTACTTTACTCTAATTTACCAGGATAATGAGAATTTTTTGGGCTACTTTCTGACTTAATTTGTTGTCTCTTTTTCTAAGTAAATTAGAATTGTAATATTTGCTATTCTTCTCTTTTATTCTGCTGTTCGCATTCAGGTATTATAGTCTGTAGATTGTTTATGAACTATGTATGATCAACACAAAAAAACTTCTTTTTGGTAGACTATGTTGTGGTCTGTTAATCCATCTGTGTGCAACAGTGCAACTTTTATAAACAGGCAGCGTTCACACTTTTAATTAGCACCATAGCCTTACTTTGCTGTTTATCCATTCAGTCATTTGTTGTTGGTCCATTCAGTTGTTTGTTGTTATTGTTGTTGTTGTTGGGCGTGGATTTGTATAACCATTTCCAAAGCGAGTGCATGAAGTATTACTTGGCCCTGGTAATTGCAGCTGGCAATTCATTTGTTTTCAGACATACAATATCTGTGTTGAGTTTTAGCTGTTTCGTTCTTACATCTTTGTTGTAGAAATGCTGACGACAGAATTTCTTGCAGCAACGACCTCATGAGCCTGTTCGCCCCATTCCTTCTCAGATGTGGTGCAAGAATTTCGGGAACAAAGAATACTAAAGCTTCCTCAATATGTTGACTCTGTACTGCTATTTGTCTTAAATGGAAACTGTAGACAACCTTCTCTATGACTGGTTACTCTCAAGAAGAGTAGCTTTATGTATTGCTCTTTGAGGAACTCGTAATAAGTTGAAAGCAATAGGTAGTCATGTTTTTGTAGCTTGTATCTTCCTGGAATTGCCACAATATTTGCACTTGGTGGCTGTTGTAACAATCTTTGAATTGGTTGTCATCATACTTGGCCTTTTGATAATCGGATTTTGATGTGAGCTTTCAAACTCTCACATGTGTGACCAAGTTATTGGTTGAATAAAAAGGGAAACGGGAACATGAGCTCACTGCATTAATTTTTGTTTATGTGATGATTCTGTGCTCACTCTGCTTTCTTGTTTCGTTGGTCTCATCCTTTGCTGCACCATTTCTCTGTATGTCAGAGACGAGTTTATAAGTTGTAAACATCCAGTGTTGTGGTTATTGATCCATTTTCGACAACATAAGCTATATACTGTCGCTGATCTTTAGTCACATTCGAAGCTAACATATTGATGAGTAGAGTAAAAACGACCATTGTGTGCTCGTGGCGGAGTCAGGCTGGGCCTAACGTGGATTTTGCAGCTCATTGGCAAGTGGACATGCAGGTTTGCTATGGAGTAGCTGGTTGGGCCTATGTAATCTTTTGAAATGCATTGTTTGGACACGCTTCTTTGCAGGGCTGGATGGACCGAGTCAAAGGCCAGAACCAATGAATAGGTAGACCGACAAGTTCAGGCTTGTTGAACCACAGATTGTTCTCTTCTCCTTCTTTACCCGACAAAATCACGGTTATCATGTCTATCAAAGAATCCTGGCAGGGATTCAGGTATGTTACTTTTCTTTTTTTTTTGGAGGAATGATGGGTACCTGAGATTAGTATACGATGCTTTGCGACTCAGATACCTCTGCTGTAGGCATGAGCAGAAGAAGACAGACATGGGGAATATGATGCCCTTCATTCCTGACTTTCCATACTAGGGATCTGATTCTTAATTCCTCGGAAATCTATTTCATGAAAAAGTTTATTTATTTGATTCAGTATTTTTAGTAACCTTTCTCTAGTGGCAGCGCTACCCTTTTCAATTGGGGGGCTGATACTTCTGAGTTATGACTAGGTTCTAGGTCTCATAATCTCGTCCACTCGAATATGATTTCATAGCACTGTTTAGTCTAATCTTTGTTTATTTCAACCTGAAAGCATACAGCCTTGGATCAATGGCTCTTGTTTTTTCAATTATGGAAGCAAAGGTATATTGTGAAAAAAAAAATTTAAGCGGATCGTGTCTGGTTGTTTACCATGTTATCATACACCTTGCCAGTAAATTACTAGGTAAACAAATGGTAGTAAATTACTAATAAGTTATTCATTCAAATATTTGTATTAGTTTGAAATTTTGAATGCACGATTATGTGGTATAACCGGTGTACCAAATAATTTCTCATGGTGTGACAAGTAAACGGACACCTAGATGAGGCATAGCGGAAGGCAGTAATGAAACTCCGATAGTTCATGTCCTATGAAGTATGACCTGTTAGTCTATGGTAAGTTGTATTGTTGTACTCGATCATCTTCTTCGTTTGTTTACAGTTTTTTATATTTCTCTTTGCAGGGCCTTTTAATAAATGTAAACAAATGGTTGAAACAGATGGAATAATACGGCAATCCAAGCATTACTCTTTTCTAAATGACATTTACAGTCAAATATGATAATCTCCTTTTCTCCTTATTCAGTTAACTTTTTGGCATGGAATAATTTATTTATTTATTTATGGGGTATATAACATGAGGTGAAAACACCTAAATCTGAACATTATGCCAAAACTTTATCAAGAATAGAATATAGTCATATGGTTTCATTGCAATTTTTTATGTTTTTCTATGTGGGTCCATTTGAGGGTATTATTGAGTGACAAACGGAGAATAGGTTATCTGGATGATTAAATTACCCTTTAAAAATATTTTTAACAAAGGTAAAATAAATGACCGATACACCATACATGAAATATGTAAATAAATAACTGGGACAATGAGAGTATTATGTTAATCTCATTGTCATCATACTCATCGAGATTAATATAGTCGATAACTTAAAAGTCAAAACTAATTTACAACATTGTTAATATAGGAGTATGTTAATCTCATTGTCACCAGACGCATCAAGATCAATATAGTTGATAATTTAAAGTCAAAACTAATTTACAACATTATTTATACAAGGAGCCGTATTTTGTATTCCGTATCATTACCTTTATCATGTGACATATTACCTCTAAAATAGTAATATATGAGCTATCGCAAGGATAAGATAGTGGAACAGAAGATTAGACATGTAATAGGATAGAAGATTCACATTCTTCTTTCTAAAGAGGTTGGTTGGCGATGCCGCATATAATATGTGCTGCAAAAACTGATGATGACAATATCTGTCTTAAAATGAAAACCGGCCAAATATTCTCTCAGCGTATGCATAACAAACTTTTAAACCTTAGAGGAAATGATATGTGGAGTCGAGATTTAAACTATTCACTATGTGAATATTTAATATTTAATCATTGAGTAAATGCAAATGGCAATTTTACACAAAGTTATGAAAAAACCAGCAGGGTCGAGCCCCCTCCTAGCATAATTAATGTCCTTCAATGTCTCTAGTCATCCTTTTTTGATGATGTCACCCGATAACGCTAACTCATACTTAATCCATTTTAAGATTAAAACAGATACGCCTCCCTTAAAGGAAGAATTTAGTTACGGAATACTAATACAGACCTAAAATATTTTAAATGAAGTGTACCGTACGTGTAAGTAGTTCCCATAAATAGCGGTAGCTCCTGAAAGCTTCCGTCCAAAAAAATACACACTTAGAAACATTCAATCTACTAATCGTATCAAACACAAACAAACACTTACTTTTTCCCCGCGTTATCTCAACGACGTCACCTGATTTTGTTCTTCAAACTATACTGTTTCCTTATACTGTAAGTCAACACCTTCTTCAATTCCTCGCATTTCATCTCTATTTCTTCATTTTTAATGTATTTCATCTTCTACAATGTCGTAATTCTGTGTGCTGAATTTGTTGAACAGGTGTTAATTTAAATATGTGGAGATTGACGCGATCAGCGACAGCGAGTGTTCGTCGATCGCGGAGGTTTTCAATGGCGGCAGCGGCGGTGATTCCTGGTCCTTCTATTGTTGATAAGCGCGGCATTGATATTCTTCATGATCCTTGGTTTAATAAGGTTTAATTTTCAGTCATTTTTGTTATTTCAATCGTTTTCTGCGTTGATTGACTCTAATTAGTGTAATGTTCGATTTCGTATGTATTGCAACGTTTAGAGATTAGGATTATGCGACATTGTTGAAGTGATTTTGACTTTTTCTAGTAATTTAAAGTCAAACTCGTGAAATTGTCAAATATTATGGTTTGTTTTTCAAATTGACATAATGAGGAAGCTGGTACGAGTACGATTGACGGACGATGACAGCTCAAACGAATAATAGTCGAATTTGTTGTTAAATTGAAGGAAAGAAATTCGTTTGCGGAATTTGTTTTTTTTTTTTTTTTTGGCTAAAAGGAAATAGAAGAGAACTGGAATAGAATTTGTGGAATTTTGTTTGTCTTTATTATGGATGTGTTTCTAATAATGTGGAAATTAATACAGTGTTGGCTTAATTTAGCAGGTTTTAGTACTGGTTCTTTCAAGGTTTTCGAAGTGTGATTATGCAAATGCTAAGTTTTTTTTAGCTTAGTATTGTATTGTAGGACTTACGAGTTGACTTTTTTAGAATGTGTTTGGAAGTGGCTGCTTGTTAGTTTGGCTGTAGAGAGTTACCGTACTATTGACGGGAAGAGTTTCACGTCCAAATCTTTCCTTTATTGGAGAGATTTTGATTTGCTTTGGAGGGGGGAAATGGAGGGATCCATTTTCCCTCCCCTCCAAATCGCTCCACATCTATTTTGCTAACAAAACAAAGGATTTCACCTTTGATCTCAGTCCATTCCCTCCGTCCCTTATCCAAACACACCCTATGTCTCACTTTACTGGTGCGTTGGCTTGTCTATAAAAAGTGCTCGTGTATTCCTAAATTAGGTTTCCCATAAAGAGTCAAGCACTCAAGCTCACTTATTTGGTTTTTAAAGGACAATCTATTTTACAAGTTTTCGACGAATTTCTTGAAGATGGCCCGTATGGGGATATGAAATCTTTAGGGAGTGTTATTGACTAGCAATATTCCACATCTATTTCAATGGATTAATATATTTGACAATTTGTGCTTCTTAATTGGAAATGATTCCTAGTTTTCTACACAAAAGCTGTTGTTATTGTAAAAATCTTGATCTGATTGTTGGTTATCACTTATCAGTAATAATAATCTGCTAATTGTCAGCAATTATTTCTCTTGGAGTTTACTGCTTTTAATAGAGGAAGCTTACCTTTAAATCGTTTATGATTTTGAATTAATGCTTTTCAGGATACGGCCTTCCCTATGACAGAAAGAGACCGTCTAGGGCTTCGTGGTCTCTTGCCACCTCGTATTGTCTCATTTGAGCAGCAGTATGCGCGTTTCAGTGGGTTCCTTTCTTTCGCTTCTACATTTATAATCTCTTCTAGTTAACACTGGAGTAAATACTCAACAAATATCTTTATTTTCCCGATTTCTTTTAAATTGTGATAGTATTCATTCATTTTGCATGTCTTGTTGTTTGCTTGTTGCGGGAGCTTTGTTTAGTTCTTCAGCGTATGAAATTTGTTCGGACAACTTCAATATGTGGCATGTGTGTTTCTTAGTGAACTCTGGTTGATGCTGAAACTTATTTTGAAGCCCACACGCTGGTGTTTGTTTTCATTAACTAAATAGATTTCGATGGTGTCAGTTATGTTTTCTTGAACGCAAAGATAGAAGGTCATGAACTCATGGTAGTTCATATGTGGAACCTTAAATCCAGCATGCCATTTAGCTTTGAAGTAGGATATTGCTCACCAATCCATCACCATCACCCACGTGCCTTAAAAGCTCCCATTTATGGAGGGGTAAGGATAATGTTCACACCCTTACACACGTGTTAAACACAGAGACAGGATGGCCCATGATGAAAGCTGCACTGAATTGAATCCTGTGTTTGCTTCTTCACAATATAAGAAGTACAACGAATTTAGCTACCTTTCTGCCTCAAGGATTCTCACAATTGCAGGCTTGATTGGAATGAAGAAAATAAGAATAATAAGAATGATGTGATTGGGAATCAATTATTCGTGCTGGATATGACAAAATGATAAAATTCATATGGTGTAAAGGAATGATGTGCCACCTTAAAAAAAATTTTGTTCTGTTAGGTGTGCATGCTGGTTAATTGAAGAATATAACATATTTATAATTATAATCACTTGCTAGAACTCTCGCTCTTTTAGTTTTTGTCTTCCAAATATTTAGAATTGTTTGTTGCTATAGATAATCTCGAATGTTACGTTTTGGAGTATGATCTTGGTTTTCAAATTGGTCTTATGCATTATGCTATAAAATACAGTGGAATCATATCGCTCATTGGAGAAAAATACGCTGGGGCAACCAGAAAGTGGTGTATCTTTAGCAAAATGGAGGATTCTGAATAGATTGCATGACAGGAACGAGACATTATATTACCGAGTAAGTCCCATGGAATTCTTCATAAGTTTATGAGTAGGTAATGATCTGAGACTGTTCGGTCATTGTATTCAGGTCCTTATTGATAATGTCAAAGACTTCGCTCCTATTATATATACTCCAACTGTAGGGCTAGTTTGTCAAAATTACTCTGGCTTGTTCAGACGTCCACGTGGAATGTATTTCAGCGCGAAAGATAAAGGAGAGATGATGTCGATGATATATAATTGGCCCGCTCAACATGTATGTCTTGAATTTTTTTTTATTGTTTTTACTTTTTAATCTAATGTTGTCTCTTGCTTCACTTGCAATGATTTAGTTTGGAGGGAAGTTATAGTTGGTTATCAATTTCTCATAACCTTCTTTTTCTGAGTTAGGAAAGAAATATACTAGGCTATACTTTTTTTTCCCCTAAATTATTGGTCCTATTCTATGTGTATTTTCCATTGGTGATGATGTGGACGTACTCACTTTGGGGGATGGTGCCTTCGGCAGTATGCTGTTGCATATGGAAAGATGAATCAACAAATCCTTCAGAGTTTATGTTTTTCTGGTCTCTAAGTGAAGTCTTCTTTTTGAGGTTGTTGGATAGTTGAAATTTATTTGAGTCAAATCATCTGTGAGTCTATGGGCATACTATTTTTGTTTCTACCAAATGGGTGTCACCATATGGTATTGCTTGTTAGTTATAACCATCAGCGCACATAACACTTTCACTTTAATAGTTTAATATCTGGGCTCCTAAGTATGAGTGTATCAATGTATGACATACATGATAGCTGGTTTATTCTCTGTCAGGATAAGTGATTTCCCATGCTGATTCCTCACTTGTAATGCAGGTTGATATGATTGTGGTCACTGATGGCAGCCGCATTCTTGGCTTGGGTGACCTTGGAGTACAGGGAATCGGCATACCCATTGGGAAACTTGATGTATATGTTGCTGCTGCAGGGATGAACCCCAAGCGGGTATGAGTGTATGACTGTGAAACTGTTTTTCAAAATTGTTTCTTGTAATGAACATGTCATTGCTTGCACTTGATGAAAGTATAAGTTTCATTTTTCATCTTATGCTAGTTTTTTTTCCATATTTTCAGGTACTCCCCGTGATGCTTGATGTAGGTACAAACAACCAGAAGCTTCTTGAAGATCGTCTATGTAAGTAATACTCCAAATTTGCAATGCTGAAATGCAATGCCAGTTGCTCCTACTGTTATTCAATTGGATAATTTCTGTAATGGTCACCTGTTTTTTCTGAGTATTATGCTTCTCTTGCGGGCATATTTAGCATACCCAAATCTTCAATTTCATTTGATACTCTATAACTAATCAGTGGCTAACTGGCTATAAACTAAGGTCCTTTATGAATCTGAAATTGGGCTTCTTTTTCGTTCTTCACTGCCTTTATTTTCAAAGACTTGGAAGTCTAGTATTTCTTCCATGGCCTTTTTAATGGTGTTATGCCTCGGAATCTTCTGCTCATGCATATATTTTTGGTGCCTTTTCCGGAATCTGAAAGAACCTTTTACTTTCTTTATGTAAAATTACGCAGATCTAGGACTCAGGCAACCTAGATTAGAAGGTGATGAGTATATTGCAATAGTTGATGAGTTCATGGAAGCTGTTCATACACGTTGGCCTAAAGCTATTGTGCAGGTGTTTGTCCCTTTTGTAGTGCACCACATTAACTTTCACACTTGTATCTTACTGGTGAAATTTTGGCAGTTTGAGGACTTCCAAATGAAGTGGGCATTTGAAACATTGGAAAGATATCGTAAAAGGTGCTGCATGTTTAATGACGACATTCAGGTGAGTGTGGGTGATGGTCATCACTATATCGTATACGAGTCGTCTTTTATAGAAATAGCATATCCGTTTGTGGGCAGTGAACTTTCTGAGAGGAAATTGAGTACAACAAAAGTACCAAAATCTGCTGGTTGGGATTGTATTTAAATTTAGTCTATTTATTGTCTTCCTTCTGAAACCTTTAGGCATTTGGTTATCTCTTGTTCTACAGGGAACTGCTGGCGTTGCCTTGGCTGGACTGCTAGGTGCTGTCAGAGCACAAGGTCTGCCATTGACCGACTTTGTGAAACAGAAAATTGTTGTGGTTGGAGCTGGGAGGTAAGATTAAAGAAACTTGGTATTGTTTTTTCCTTTTCTGATGGCGTATGATCGTTTTTTTTTTTTTTTTCCATTTATTACACTTTTTTTGCATAATTCCTTTTCACATCTAGAAAATAATTTGACCTGTAGAAGGTGGTTTTCAGTGCAGGGATTGGTGTCCTAAACATGGCTGTACAGGCTGTTTCAAGGATGGCTAGGATAAATGGGATAGCAGACAAGCATCAGTTTTATCTTATAGACAAAGACGTATGTGTTTTGTTACTTGAGCTTTATGTGCCTTTGATAATAGCATTGCATGTAAATTATAATAGAATCTAATTGTATCCATGTGTTAACCGAATAGTGATGAGAGTATTCATTCATTACCCAGCTGCTGGTTTAGACTTGACTCGAGTATTGTTTGAACTCTTAAAGTAATTGATGTTGGTTCGTATTTTCTTCGATGCATTGTAGATTTGTAGATTGTTTTTTTTTTTTGCTTCCAAATTTTTTTTCTCAATAGCCAATACGTCGATGATTGGGTTGAGTGGGTGATTATTCGATGTCCTGATTCCCCATTTAAGACTTAAGAGAATGTTTTTATTGAAGTCCTGAGCTCACTAACACGTAGATTTTACATTGATCAAGGAAAATTTCATTGTTATTTTTGGGTTTGTTTTAAAACCTTTTGCTGCTTCTGGATAGGGCATGAACGTCATCTCCTTGTTAAATAATGGACATTATGAAATCAAAGGTGCTGTTAGCCTTGGTTGAAGTCTGGCAATAATTATAACTGTATGTGAATGCAGGGGCTTGTTACTAAAGATAGAAAAAAATTAGATCCAGCTGCTGCATCCTTTGCTAAATATCCTGGAGAAATTGACGGGCTTAGGGAGGGAGCAAATCTTGCTGAAGTGGTAAGTTTTCTGCTCTTGCTGGGCCATGGTTTATAAACTTAAATCACTGCATAGACTCTGTTGCAATCTCCTTTAGCTTTAAAATATACGTAACTTCAAAAAAGCCTAAAGCCAACTCCATGTCTTCTAGTCATATTAATCTTAAATGTTACAGTAATCTTCAATGTTATATTTATCTTAGATACATCTATTGTTCAGGTTAGGAAGGTCAAGCCGGATGTGCTACTTGGTTTGTCTGGAGTTGGGGGTATCTTCACTGAAGAGGTGAGTTGTCCATGAATTTTTAAATTCCACCATATGGCTGATATATGATCATCTTCATTTCTGAGATATAGAGTCCTGATGTACTTCCTATAGATGTTATGCCAAATATGCTTATGACAAACGTGTTGAGGAATACGGTTATTAGCAATCTTGACAATTGATTTATGTGTCACATGTATCTTTCTTGTTCAAGTGGCATTTCAGCCAATGTGGTGTACAATTTCCATTGTGCGTTTGCCACTCTGAATGTACTGATCTCAAGGGTGTTCTTTATGATTCAGAATTATAATTGGCTTATTGTGTCCCGGTCTTCCTTTTTTCGAGCTCGTTTGTCTCTTAACTTCTTCATTACCTATAACTTAGGTACTGAAAGCTATGGGAGAATCAAACAGCCCTAGACCTGCTATATTTGCCATGTCAAACCCCACTCTGAACGGTTTGTGTTCGTTCTGGTAGTTATAGACCTTTGATTTTCTTCAGTCAGTACTTGCTGATAATTTTATTTCTGAAATCTCTCTTTGAGCAGCCGAATGTACTCCCGCTGATGCCTTTAAGCATGCTGGAGAAAACATTGTTTTCGCAAGTGGAAGTCCATTCCAAAATGTTGATCTTGGTACGTGAACTTTAGCTATTCGTAAGCCTGTTGCACTGAATTTCTTGGTTTGTCTCTATGAATAGTGTGCTGAATCTGGTGGCCTGAACTTTAATTTGTTAATTCTTATGCAGGAAATGGAAAAGTAGGTCATGTAAATCAAGCGAATAACATGTATCTCTTTCCTGGGTGGGTGCCTTATTTTCAATCCTAGTTGCTAATGATATCTGTTTACACCCCATGTGCTTTGACCAATGAACATTTGCTGAGTTCTTCTAATGTATCAGGATTGGTTTGGGAGCTCTACTGTCAGGTGCTCGGTTGATTACTGATGACATGTTGCAAGCAGCCGCGGAATGGTAAAAAACTCTTTTTCGTGTTTTTTGAATCTGCACTTTCTGCTCCGTGTACTTGAGTCGTGCATGAAGGTTTAAGAGGAATTATGTGGCGTTGTTAGTTTATGAATTTGTTATTGGTTTAGTGATATAGCTTAGTCTGCCTCTTATCTTGAGCTGTTTTAGTAGCCCTGCTGCTTCAAAACAACTGCTAGAAACTATACCAGAGAATCAGGTGAAGGCTTGGAGCTCAATTCGTTGAGTTCCTGCTCTTGTATCTGGATGTCGGGATTAAATCATAGCACCCCAACTTCCTGTTTGCTGGGTATTATTATCTGAAATTTGCCTTTTATCTTCAAGGACTCATTCAGAGTTTAGGCCGTGTTTTCTTGTGGAATGAGTTGTCCTCCATCTGTCAGGCGTCAGCCTTAACAGCGTATGACCTTTTGGTTAAGTCAGATTGAATCAGAACAAATAATATTAAGAAACACTAATCTAGAATCATGGAAAGAGTTACAACTTGTTTCAGTTTTTTATATGCCTATAGGGGTTTAGCACTTCCTTCAAAGAGGCAACCAGGTCGTGCTTATATCTGTGTTGGTATAACGCAGTCAGTACTCCACCTCATTGCAACCTAATGAGTAGTGATTTAAGTTCCTTGTAATCTATATTTCCAAGCTGATCTCTTACCGTCTTACTTCCTGTATGTGCATGTCCTCTGTTTAGCTAGACTGAGACTTTCACAATCCTTTTTTCTCGTAAATATTTTATCATCTTGCCATGCAAATTTGGCCTCTCCATTGCAGCAGGGCTGCTCATAATTTTATAGCTATTGCAATGTGCTTCTTCTGCTGGTGTGATTGAGATGTGGTCAATGGTTTCTTATTTAAAGCTGTTTTGCCTGCAGTCTTGCTTCATACATAACAGATGATGAAATCCAGAGGGGCATTTTGTACCCATCAGTTGGAAGGTTAGTGCCTCAGTACATATCTCTTCTGACGTCCTCCTACTCCTCTCTCCCACGTCCTGGGAAAAGAATCCCTCAAAATAATAAAAAGAATAAGAGGATAATTGGGGATAACGTTGTTGTTTTCATGAAGGTATGGCTAATACTGTATTGTGTTAGTAGGCATGTATGATGTATAGAACTATAGAAGTTTACTAATCTTGAGGCGAGTATCTGGGTTTTGCACATTGTTGGTTTAACACCGATTTTTGACATTATATTGGATAAATAAAGATGTATGGCTCCACAACTTCTGCTTTTTATGATACTAATCAGCATTCTTTTTGCCTCATGGTTCACTGTCGGTGATTTTGAAGTTTCAGAATTCAAAGCATTGACATGGCTGTATTTAGTTCTTATGATTTGTTTGAAAATGTGAGAAAAGCCATAATTTCTCTCTTTTGGATGCAGTATAAGAGATATTACAGCAGAAGTCGCAGCTGCTGTATTGCGAGAAGCTGTCATTGAAGACCTTGCTGAAGGCCATGGTGAAGTGGGGCCAAGGGAGCTCAAGTGTATGTCTAAGGTAAAATTGGAATATTGCATTTTGCGTATTTAATATTTTCTCATGGAGGTTTTTGAGGGCTCCCACTACTATATGTTGCTTCAACTTGCCTCCACCTTCTCTGGTCCATTCCTTTATTTTTTCCTAGTTTCGAGAATATAAGAATATTATCAGATATCAACTGCTCCAGCAAATTGAGGGGGTTAGGGGTGGCAGGGGAGAGGTTCATCTGATTAAATAGGGTGGCAACAGTAGAAAGAGGGGGATGGGAGAGGTTCATCTATGATTACTTCATAACCATTCGCCTGTAAACATATGCTTTGATAAAACTACTGAAACCGACTCTTGTGAAGTTTCTAGTTTCGGGATTGTGAATAATGATATAAGAAGGAATTCTCCCCGAGTCCCCGGAAACCTACTCTCTCCATTAATTTGAATTCACTACACTTTCCTTTTTGATACATTCAAATCAGTTCACTAGATCTTTACATTGGATAGAAATAACATGGGCTTTATTCTTCTCGCACATGTTTTTCATTCTCGTATGCTTTGGTCCAAAAGTAAACGCGGTGTATTCAAGTGAAGTGGAGGAGTATGATTTTTAGATGTAAAACACAAGATATGTTGGTTCTTAGTCGTTTGACAAATAGCAGAATGTAGTAAAACGGCATCTCAAGTTCTTGACTAATATATGTACTAATTGCAGGAAGAGACGGTGGAGTACGTGAAACGCAGCATGTGGTTTCCTGTTTACCATCCCCTTGTTCATGAAAAATGAGTAGTACATCGTCATTTCTTAACTATTTTTTGGCAGCTGATTATGATGACAAATCAAGATTTCGGAGAAGTGATTTCTTAGTTATTTATGCCTCTATTTTTTTTAATACCCTTTACAAAGAAATACACTTCATATAAGAAAGGGCATGCTTCTAATTGTTCTGTATTCGAATTTTAGAGACCTGATCCTCTGATTTACAGAGTTTCTTCTTCTTATAGAATACATTTATGTTGAAAGCCCATCCCCTTGAAATTGTTTGTAAACTTTGTAATTTGCAGACATTTATTACCACTTACACTTCAAAGAGACGAGTAAGGTTCATTTCCGATTGATTCTCTATAAGTGTATTTATTAAGGTCAAAATGACTGTAGAAATTGCATAAACTGGTCCCTATATTATGATACTCCCAACGGCTACCTTCCTCACACACCCAACAGCTACAATCAAGCCATAC
>VHZZ01000057.1:111622-123612 GCA_009801015.1 Silene noctiflora | reverse complement strand
ATAAGTCAAAGCCTGAGATTTGACTTTTTTTGCTGGAAAGTTAGAATAGGTACTAAAAATACAAATCAAAATTATAAAAGGTAGCATTTTACAAAGAAAAAAATATAAGGTAGTTATTTTACAAAGACCCCTAAATGTAAGGTAGTTTTTGACAAAAAACTCTAATTTATAATTGGAAATTTGTATATTTAGTATTTAATTTTTTAGTAAATTGATATAATATAATAATTTTTTTAAAATCATGCGATTTTTGTACCAACATTGATTTGTTATCAATCGGTGTATTTTTTTGTGCGTTATTGTTATTGTAATTTATTACTGTAGTAAAAAAATTTAGCAGAAATTTGGATTGATTTGTATAATTGGTATAATTTGTTATAATTTATTGTAATATGAATTATTCGTAAATAATTATTTATTAATTTTTACGTACAAACCATCGTTATTTTTTAATATTTACGTACAAATTATAAATGTACTCATTTACGTACAAAACATAACATAGACGGAATTTTATTAATTAATTCCTTAATCTTTGTTGTGGGTCTCACATGTTCTTTTTTAAAAAAAAAAAATGGATGTGATAGTGTGGCCGAACAGGTTTACACGAAATGTTTCTGTATTTATATAGATAAGATTACTAGATTAAGATTTAATTTTTAATTTTTAATTTTTAGTTATTTTAGTGAATGATTATGTTATAATATTAAGACGGGCTTAAGTAAGTTTAATTATTGATAAGGCAAACTTTATGCCACCTGAATTTGGAAATCCATTTGCAAAACGGGTCAAATACGAGGACAACACCCTGGAAAGGTCCACTGCCATGTCAACAAATAAAGTACAAGTCACTGTCTCTATAAGCAACATTGATAAATTATTCACCATTATCATGGTAAGACGATACTATCATACTTCTCTCTTAAGTAAGTATGAGTTTTAGAACTGTTTATGTGTCGTCCCGTCCATTGAACTCGGCTTATTTCGCCCACTAAATAAGCGGGTATGAACAAGACATTTTAAAAGAATTACAAATGCCCAACCCACTAACATAACCCTCTAACTCGCTTGTCCGTGGGCCAAAAATTACATAAGTCTGGCCAATATCAGCCCAAGCCCACATTTGATCACCTTTAAGAATAACCAACTCTAAGAGGGTGTTTGGTTGAGAGGTTTGGAATGGATTGAGTCTATTCAAGTGTTTGGTTGGATGATTTTGAAATGGAATTAGATACCCAATGGATTCTAATCATACCCCAATCCCTTGGAATCTCATACTCATCTCTTCCCCTTGGATTCCAACTCCATTCCTTATTATTAAAATGAACCAACAAGTTTTTAAGCGAACGAAATTAGAACCTCATACTACTGACGCACTGAATCAAACGACCCCTAAATTCTTTTCAGAGAATAAAAACCATCACCTCAAGTCCTCAAGTGTGGCCCGGGGCATTATATGTACAAACATTAACTTAGGTATAAAAGAAGGCGTCTTTGAAACCCTCGAGGTCTTGCTTGTACGTGTGACGTGTGAGCAAGTCACCTCGGAGGAGACGGCAATCCATCATCCCCGAGCCTCAACGATAGTGTCAATCTAGAGCATCTTAAATAAATACATAAATGATTTTTTTGACCGAAATAATACATTCTTTAGTTTTTTTCATTAAATTTTAGTTTCTTGGATAATAATGTGAAAGGACTCAAAGGAGTGTCTAGAGGACAATGGACAAACAAAGAAAAAAGTGCGGCGTAACTTACCCTATGTTAGAGTGAGACGATGATATTTCACATTCTCTATATAGAAAAGTAAAGAACAAGAGTGCGAGAAATAAAATGGGAAGAATTTTTACGTGCTCATCCGTTATAGCATAATGTTTTACACTTAATTAGATAGACAAGTTTTAAAACTCGCTAATTTAATGATTATTAGTGTTCTGAGATGGTACTCGTTAGTATCATCCTAGATTTATTTTCTAAATCGTATCACATATTTTGAAAAATGAGGCAATTTCGAAGAATAAAGGGAAGCATTATAATGATGAACTGAGAATCTTTGATTAGTTAGATACTCCAAATTACAACATGACATAATTCACATTATATAACATTTTCCAAGCTGATTTGGAACATAAAACATGTGGATACAAAAATTTACAACTACTTTGTGTTACAACTATGGTACATGATTCCATCCTGTTTCATAGAGGCTATCAAACATGGATCCTCATACAAATACACACTCATTTCCTGCTAAACAAGCTCTTCAACCTACCTCTTTCTAGTCGATCGAGCAGCTTCTTTGCACCAGGATCATCCATCTCTATCAACTTTTTCAAATACCCGATTGCCCCATACGACACCATGAGCTTCTTGCATCTCTTGCTCGATGAGAGACCTAGCAAGCATGTTACGGCATATTTCTTGGCCGTGTTTTCTAGGCTTGGGTCAAGTAATTTGACCAAGTTGGGTACACTCTTATCGTTCTTCTTCACTTCCCTACAATTATGTGAAAGTGTAATTAGGGTTGAAAGTGCTTGTGCTGCAATCTCTCTAGCACTATTAGTCTTTGCTTCGAGCATCTTGATTAGCAAAGGAATACAACCCGCGTCAGCCACCATTTTCTTAACCTCGTCTGAGTTACATATTCGACAAATTGCAGAAGCGCCTGCTTGCTGCGCTCCAACAGATCCTGATCGCAGCACGTGGACTAACCTTGGGAGAAATCCGTGTGCTTCCAGTGACTCTATTGGAACGGACCCCACCAAGTTCCTTAATGCCCCCATTGCGGGCTCTTGAGGCAACGGTCCATCTAAGTACCCGAGCAGGCTCGGGATTCCACCCTCGGAAACAACTGACCTTCGAAGAGCTTCGTTGCTCGAAGTAAGATTCTGCAAGCATTCTGCTGCATATTCCTTGGATCCTAACAGGATTCCACAATCAAGAAGATTGATCATCAGCCGAACAATCCCTTCTTCAGCTAATGCTTGTCGAACCTCAGGAACACCTGATATATTTTTCAATGTGCTAGCTCCTGCAGCCTGAGAAACAGAATCACCACCTTTGCAAATATCAATCAAGGGTCTAATACCACCATGCCCAACAATCGCTCGAGCCACTTCACACGACATCGATAGCCTTTGAAGGGAGATGGTTGCTTTCTCTTTCCCAATAGGACTACCAGATTCCACTAGTCTTATAAGTGGTGGAAGAACTCCTTCTGCAACTAGCCAATTTTCACATGATCCCGATTCTATCAATGAGCAAATAACACCAACAGTCTTCTCTCGAATTCCAGGAGAAGTCACTGTTAATAACTGAACTAAAGCAGTAACATTGCTTCTTCCTAGAACAGTTAGCACATTCTTCTCGTCCTCCTTCATGATCTCAAGAAGGGTATCCAGGGCCTTGTGTTTTGCTTCTAAATGCCCAATTTGGAGTCGGGCAAGCAACTCGCTAATATTGTTATGAGTCGAATTATTTGATTGATCGGATGATGAACATGATGAAATACAAGGCATCGTTACCTCACCTAGGACACCGGTTTTGATTAATAGACCGAAATCCCGGAGATTCAAGTCTAATTTCCCGGATAATGAATCAAGGTTACTCTGCATCTTGAGCTTTCCCTCATACTTCTCATTAATTAACAGTTTGGCCAGCTCAATAGCCTCGTTTAGCGTGTTTGACACAGCCTGCAATTGCTCCTTACAAAGAGTGTTCTTTGAAAAACAAGGATGGGTAGATAAATTTGATAAATACGACGGGATTTGCTCTAATTTTGATATGATCACCTTCCATCTCCCTGGAAACCCCTTGACTTGTTTCGATATATTGAGCACCGTCGGAACAAGCTCTTGAACATGTAACAACCATTCCTCAGCTGTCATGTCATCCACTCTATCTTCACACTCTTTCTCTTCCACCGCCATAGTTGCTTAATTAAGGATATCCACACACTTTGATCACTTGATCTCAAAAGGCTGCAATTCAATTACAACAAATTCTCAGTTTGACGAAATAGATGGCTTAAAAACTGAATTTGTGAGCATTAGTAGACACTGAGAGAAACTTACAAGCCAGGTATTCCTTTGTGATTGAAACTTTACACGACAGCAATGATAAAATGAATAATGCGCACATTAAAAAAATCGAAATTTTTGCAAATTGTTGTACGGAGTATATGATATGATGGGGATGGTTATAATTATATTAATTATAATAGAAAGTTCCTAAAAGCAGCTTCAACAGGAGGTAAACAAAGAGAGAAAACATATGATATGGTTTTCTAGAATCTTATATAGGAATACTTATCACAGGAAGCCTGTTTAACGTAAATATCAATGTACCAATAACAAAGTCCCACCAATGCGTTCTTGTAAATGTAAAATCATCCATTGCACATGACAGTTCATCTAAAGGCCAAAATAATCTGGAATCGGGTAACATAACCGTCATTCAAAGCACAAAAAATACAACAGTTGAAAGCAAAACTATTCCCTTTCGAAAAAGTTGCAAAATTATGTCTTCTTAATATCAAATACTCCCTATTAACAACAAAGCATGAGTGTAGAAGCTCATTTATCACCATCAATCTATTGATAGTGATAGGTTTACCTGTTGGGCTACCCCGCTAACAAAGGTAGTAAAATGCTAAAATTTGTCGACGAAACAAAAGGACTAAGCTACAATGACACAAATTACACTTAAGATACCAAAAGGTAGCCAAAAAGATGAGGATTAAGAAAATAAAAGCGGGTTGTTGGTGAGATTATTAAACCCGCAACTTTACTTTTTAGGCCAGTATGATCAAACCAACTTGAATTAGATTTAATATGATGGCAAACATTTATCTTAAAAACTAGTTAGGGAAAGAAATTCAATCTATCTTTTGTCAGCTGTATCTTTTTGGTGTCGAGGGAGCCACAAAGACGGTACCAAACAAAGGAAATGAGGAATTCAAACATGCGAACTACCGTCCATTGTAAGACCATCCCCAAGCAAGGTCACCAACTGGGTCGTGACCTTGTTGGGTCGTGCTAATGACTCATTAAACTAGGATTAAGAAGACGATTTTGGTGACCTTGAATAACTCATGGCCAATTTGTGACCTTGAGTTGAGACTTGGTGACCTTGAGTTGAGGTTGGTGACCCGACACATGTCATCCTCTCATTTGTTAGTAATTAATAATTGAAAAAGTATGAGAGTTTTTTGTGGGGTAAAGAATGTGGAAAATGATTGGAAAGTGAAAAATGATTGGGTTGGTGACCCAGGTCGTGACCTTCTGCTTGGGAGGGTGAAAGTGGGTCAAGATAAATAAGGTGAGATTAAGGGCTAAAACGTTGGTGACCCAGTTAGCGTGACCTTCTGCTTGGGGATGGTCTAAGACCATCTTAACCACCATATAGCAAATTACTGTGAGCTTTAACATGGCTTGTCTTGAAAGAGAAGTACAATACAAGTCCCTATCTACTATTATATGGAGTGGAATTAAATTTTTGGACCTAATTCCATCAGAAAATCATATTTATAACAAAAAAAAATCAACATTTATCTTAAAGTTTCTCTATCACTCGTTCCTTTTTTTTTTTTCAATTCAAAACTTCAAATGAGCGCACTATATCGCGGGTTAGAATCGAACCCCACTTTCACGGTTGGAGTTAGGGATTGGGTAAAATGGGTCCAAATCACCAGAAAATTATGCCCATATTAGCATAAAAGCAGTTATCCGGAAACCCGTTTTACAATATAGTTGTGTAAGACCGTCTTACACAAGTATTTGTGAATTTGTGATACATTTGGGGCCAAATTAAAACAGCAGCCGTGACTAATCATATAAAACAGTACATAAACAAAGAAGCACTTGTGTAATTGTACTATGGAATCATACAAAAAAAAATATACAATTAGCATATAAATTTAACAAAAATAAACTAAATTAAAAAGAGGAAGAATCAAATGGAGTAAAGCAAGAGAATAAAATCATATGAACTAACCTTTAAGGCACCAATAAATGCAGAAACTTGTGCCTTTTGTTCAATTGAAAAGCAACCCACTATAGCTTGAGCTTCAAATTACACCTGCACTTTATTTATGCGTCTTAAAAAAACCCAGAAAATTACTAAAGTTTTCAGCTTGAGTATGGTGTTTATTTGATTAATTGTTTTTGAGACCCTGAAGCATTTTGTGATAATTAGAGGTGTATAAGAGTATTATGGTTTAATTAGACCTAACAAATGGGTGAATCCGTTGGATCAGTTTGTGTCGAGTCAATTTTAATTTCTCAAGAATTCTGGTCAGAGCGGGTTGTGTTACTTAGTATTCGGTTATTTTTAGGTTAATTATTATTAAGTTATTTAGGGATGACGATCGGTGTGCAACAATAAACATTCAAATTGAGTTACTTCGAGATTACGGGTCAAGCTCAAGTCTTCAGTTCAAGTGTCAAGTTGGATACGGATCAAGTTATTCGGGTAGGTCATTTTGCAAAATCTAGTTTCAAGAATATATGAAGTCCAAGGAAAAAGTATAAGATTCTATATGTATAAAAATAAAATAGATTAACGAAATAGAGACTTATACCTAATTGAAAATAAAGGTAAATATAATAAAATATAAAATGAAGGTCTAAAAAGTCTTAAGTTAAGACAATCCCTTTTCCTGAATTTTTTTTTATACAACAAAGCAGATTATATCACGAGTAAGAATCAAATACCCAATTTTATGTTTAGGGTAACAAAAAAATCTTACTACTTGATTCTTTTTTCCATCCCGATTCCTAAGTAAAAGGAACATAACAGGAATGAAATAAATTAACGAAACTACGAGGCAAGTGTGTACGCAGTACGAAATATGAACTTATCTGACTGATATAACCTTAATTGAGACGTCGTGTAAAACACTGCCCTAAATCAGTTAGGCTCCCACATGGTGCTCCTTGGGTTTCGTGATCACCGATTTTAGGGTTAACGTCTCATTCCGCACATTGTTGCACACCAACGACTGCTAAAGACGGAAATGAGAACTGTTCTCAGAATATAGAAAGTAGAAAGGTGTGGAAAAGATGTTTCTGTGTTTTTGTGTGTGTAAAACTGTTGGAGAATGGAAACTTTTATAGAGAAGAAAAGGTTTCAACAGTCACATAGAGATACCCAAAAATCACCAAGTTAATGATCATTAAAACAATAGTGAATGGTAATAAAATCGGGCATTAAGAGCAAAAATATAACTCCACCACACCGTGCACGTGTCACGAGACGAGACAAGCTGGACGGCGGCGGCGGCACGCGCGGGGAGACCATAGTCTCTCCACTATAATCTAGTGTCGATAAAACATATGAATATATAAAGATAAGACTTCCCACTATTCTTCCTATATAAAACAATATTTATTATATTTTGGTTTGGAGAACACCATACTCCAACAACACAAATTCTCATTGAAGACGGACACTATCCGTCACAAGCTGAAGACGGATAGTATCCCTCTCACAATATGCAAGTGACACCAAACATGGATGCTCCATTTTCCATCCACTTGTCCTCCCACTTGCTTTTTTGTGAGAGGGGCACTATCCGTCTTCAGCTTGTGACGGATAGTGCTCGTCACAAGCAAGACGCTTTGAAGAACAAAGTGTACACAAAACTATGCAAGGAGACAAGCCGAATTCCCAAACACTATACGCACAAGAATTCTTGAACACATACGCATTCTCACTACCAGTCTATCAACATCTATTTATTAACACTAATTTTCATCATATATGGACTATTTTGTCTTAAAATTTTAGCTAGCTTTATATGACCATTTTTTTATGATAAATTATAACGATTTTGGCTATTAATATTGTAACTAATGTTTGTTATTCAGGTAACTTTTTTTGTGTAAAAGCGGTTACATTTGGCTATAAATATGTCACATATGGTCGTCTAAAACATTCAGATGAAAATGACTAGTATGAAGGGAGACCAACTCATTTATTAATTGGTTGTCTAATGTTATTTAGAATTTCTCTAAATTTTTGTAATAAAATGTAGCAAAATGAGACCTAGCTAGTTTGTAAAGATTTGTTCAATTCAACATAAATCAAATTCTTAAGGTGTTAGAATATAAAATCGATCGTGGACTCTAATCATTAGCTTAAACATTTGGTTGAGATGGTTTCTTGATATGGTATCAGAGCCGATGTGACCAACAAGTCACGGATTCAAATCTCAAACACCTCCTCCAATTCTAAAGTGGAATATTAGCATCAGGTATATATCGGGAAGTATGCATGAAGTTGCATTCACACGTCATGCTAGCCAAAATGGCATCCGTGTGGGAGGGCGTGTTAGAAAATAAAACTGATCATGCGACTCTAACCATTAGTGTAAACTTTTGGTTGAAATGTTTTCTTGAGAAACACGTTTGTCTTAAGCACTTTTTTTATTTGTTCCGATCAACATGCAACAACGATAATTTTATAAAATCAATATTCTCTTATATTATTATTCAATTCAAATATTACTTCCACATTCTTAACTTAATTCCCTTATGCTTGTTGCCATGGAAAAACATTAGTAGATTGTGTAGTTGCATCATGCAAATGCATTCCATCTCGTTTTCCTTCCCAAGAACATACATCTTCACCATTACAATGCTTTGTAAAATTTTGAGTATCTTTAAATGCTACAAAATCAAGACGTCCAATGGAACAAGTTGCAAAACAATTAAGTTTTAGTGTACGCATAAACTTCGTATGCATATCAATTTGGAATGTGTTTCGAGTGAATATCATTGTTTCATCATAATCATTTCCACTATTATCCTTGCAATGCAAGTTAAGTGTGCTAGGCATGCTATTTTTAAACCTTACTTCATATTTTTTGGAATTAGCCATAGGTATTAGTGCCACATAACTTAATATTATGAATGTTATGAAATACCCATTAAAATTCATTTTTTTTTTCTTGGTTTGTACAAAAAAAAAAGAAAGAAAAAGATTGTATATGAAATATGAATGATGAAGAAAAAACTATGTATGAACTACTATTTATAGTCAAGGAAAATTTACTTAAATTGTATACGTGTGATATCATTTTAGATTTCTCATTAATTTTATGAGATATAGTGAAATGTATCGAATATGATATTCAAAATAGGTATTATTTCTGGGTATATTAAATCTCACAAGTAGGGCTGAACAAAAAGTGGCCCGGACCGGCAAATCGGACCGACCCGGACCGGCCGGTCCGGTCCGGTCCCGACCGGATACATACCGGTCCGGTCTCCGGGTCACAAAAAATATGGTGACCGGTCTCCGGTCCGGTCCGGTCCGGTCCATATTAAAAAATAAAACTCAATTTTCCTTGTAAAGTAGTACTGGTCCGGTCCAAACCCGGAAAAAACCGGACCTTAAGGGTTCCGGTCCGGTCCGGTCCGGGTCTCCTCCTAACCGGTCCGGTCCCCGGTCTTAGGATATGTGGTGATCCGGTCCGCGGATTCATCCGGTCCGGTCCGGTTTTGGACCGGTGAACAACCCTACTCACAAGTACTAGTTTTGACTCTGTAATTATCACAGATAAACTAATAGTCCTTGAAGGCAGTAAGCCAGTAAGAGCATAAATATTTTCCTGAAATCAGAAGATCATCAACGTAAATAAGAATGTTAAACTGTATGTCGTCCTTGCTAAAAGTAAACAAGGAATAATCGGAATAGGTCTGATTTACGCCATATTGCTTCAAAGCAGCAACAAGTTTAAAAAACCAACACTGGGGAGCCTGTTTAAGGCCATATAAGGATTTACGAAGGCGACATACCATATCAGGGATAGGCGAAGAAAATCCAGGCACAAGACGCATATACACCTCCTCCTCCAAGTCGCCATAGAGAAAAGCATTATGTACATGATGTGATGTAATACCCATTTTTTTTAACTCATCAATAGGAAAAAAGGTGCGAAAAACAATAATCATCTTAGCAACAAGAGCAAAAGTCTCATCAGAATCAATGCCCTCAGTTTGGTGACTAATGAGCACAACAAGTTGAGCTTTCAGGCTTATGGAGTCAGATAGATATTCAATTTTATACAACAATAACTGGCGAGAGCCTTTTTATCCGAAGGTAGAGGTTCTAATATCCATGTACCATTTTCTTCAAGGGCACATGAAGAGTTTGGATTCCGAGTACCTAAGAGGGGGAAGGGGTAAAGTACTATTTAATTTTTTTTTAACTTAATATTTATTGATTAAAGTAAGTTGAATGTCAATGTTGGATGAAGCTAGATACATTAAGCAAACGAAGGATTAAGTGATGTATCTCGATGTTTAAGTTATTGAATACAACAATTGTTCAGACTGTTACTCAGTTTCTCTTAACTGATGAAATAACTACTATACGAAAGTAACAATGTTCAATACTGTTGTAAGAAAACGAAAGAAATACAAGTAAATAAGAGTTGTAGCGGAAATAAAATAGCGAGAGATCAACAAGACGATTTTTGAATTGGTTCGGCCAACACTCTAAGGGCATACGTCGTCCAATCTTCTTTTTATTGCTTTATTTAAGTGATCTACTCCGACTATTTAAAACCCTTATAATAAAAAGGATCAACAATCTATTCCGGTTGCGACAAGAGTGTTAAAGGACTACTACTACGTCTAAGAACTCAATCGACTCTCTAACTTAGAATGTTTACAAGATCAAGTTTCCTCTATCTTATTCTAATTCTAAGAAGAATTGAAGAGGATAACTTATAAGATCAAACGATTCTAGGTAAGAAAGTATAGTACTCAAAGCAACGATAATGTAGACTGTTATCACTTGAAGACTTAGAAAGATTTTGCAAACATATGAAAAGCTCAAAACTCTTTGAAATAATTTGCAAATTCAGATTAAATTCTCAGAAAAAGTCTTAAGTAAATGAGGACGAAGAGTGCTCCTTTTATAGAGAGAAAAGGGTTTTGAAGGTCAAACCATTTGGTACAAGACAAGTCGTTTTTACCTTCCAAAGTTTTCACTTAAAATGACAACTTTCCAAAAGGTAAAAGAAGAAAAGAGGCTTTTAGATCATCAAGGTTTTGAATTTCAGATGTAAGACAAGCTAGACAATCAAGTAAAGACACTTTGAAAGAAATCTCGCTCTAGAAAAGAAAGAAGTTTAACTTTCCAAAAGTTATGATCAAAGTTTTTTGCCACTAGAGAAATACTTTTTAAAAGATACTATTGACATATTCTTTTCTTCATAAAAAACCTTTCATTATTTTCAAAAACTTCAGAAAGGTAAACTTCTAAAAAAAGAAGTTAACATTTGAAAGCTCAAGTGTTTTGAAATCGAGACTTTTTATTTCTTTAAGTGACTCAGAATTTTAGCAACAGTCTTGCTTTCTGTTACACAGACAAGCAACTGTTGCTGAAACCGTTGCTTAGTACCATATTCTCTTACCTTTACATTAGTGACACAATTACAAGACAAGTCTTGGGAAACCTTTGTCGACACTTCTAGACTTTGAACTTTGATTAATCTTTGCTTAAGGAGGTGGCATTAAACCTGAAATGGCACACTTATAAGCACAATTAAAGTAGGCATGATGAAGGGTTTAGATTCCGAGTACCTAAGAGGGGGAGGGGATGAATTAGGTACTACTTTAAAAATTTATTACAACTTCTCAACTCAATCCTTATTGTTTTAAGGTAAGTTATTAATCTAGTTGATAACAAGTAGTGTAATACTACGGTTTTCCCTGCCTTTGGTGACTCGACCGAGTTGGCCTTACTCTGTCGAGTAAGTTTGTGTCGTTCTAAGTCAGAGTCTGGAAGTGTAGCACTCGATCGATTAGTTGAGTCACTCGATCGAGTAAGGGCCACTCGATCGAGTAGCTGTGTCACTCGATCGAGTAGCATACATACTCGATCGAGTAAGTTGCGTTACGGGCTGATTTACTTAAGGTTTGTAAATAATGTGAGTTAACTTTTTATTCATCGTCATTGTTCATTTCACTCATAAATCG
>VHZZ01000057.1:66322-80703 GCA_009801015.1 Silene noctiflora | reverse complement strand
CTTTTCCCTTTCAATTCTGCTTCTTTTAGGGTTGATACACTTCTCTTTGTTGCCATTTTCCTTCTGTTCTACACCACAAACAAATTATCATAAATCATAGATTACAAATCAAATATCACAAATATTTTTACATAAATCGGAGATTGGATCTCACAGGTTTTGGTAAGACGGAGTGATATAAGGCAGGGGAGATGCCGGATTTGCAGAAGGGGTAGGCACTTTAAGAGAGAAAAAAAATACGGACAACATTTACAAATAAAAATTCCAATGTCGTCATTACATAGAGTAATATAATTACAAAGAAAACATACAAGGCAAATCTAATTCATATCTTGAAAGCGCCTAATAACATCATAATCACGAACTTGTGCAAAATACAAATCTATCTCAACCCCATGGTCAACACTTAATGACGGACAACCGAAATTACATAGATAAGATTGAAGGGGGTTATACAAATAATCCTTTAAATAACAAATTGGACAAATCTCAAGAATTCAGGACCCTTGGGGACACAATCACAGCTTTTACATTTACTCCATAATATGAAAATTTTGCGGCAGCTGTGATGGTTCACAGTTAACAGCATGTTTATCTATGGTTGAACCAAGATCCACAGAGTATTAAAAACAATCCCCAACAGCGAGGGCACGGGCACACCCCTGCTTGCTCACACCTTTAAGTATTAACCACAGCTAAGAGGTGCAAGCCAAAACCTAGTAAAAGCATAAAATAGGATCGAATTGTACGACTTCTACCGGCACAAAGCACAGATAAAGATGCCCTTCAAGCTTGCCATAAGTTATACTCGTAACATCTCGTAATTAATGCTATAGTCCAAGATAACGGAGCTTTGGTTTCTAAATTTCAAACATAACAGAATCCAATCAGAAAACTATGTTCGGTTTTCATTATCAATCTACCAACAAAGTAACAACAATTCAAGCTAATAAATTCAAATATGTAAAGTATTTAACTACCAAGAATACCAAATCAATATCATCTAATCAAAATTAATCAACAAATTTGCAAATGAATCTTAAAACATAAAAATCAGGAATTAATTGCGAATTAAGACGTAAGTAATTAGGAGATTAAAGATTTAGCGTTTGGGGAAACAAAAACAAACCCTTACCTTCGAAGATCGGAGCTGTGGTGTTGATATCACGGATTATAAGTGTGTTAATCGCAACTAGAAAATTTGATGCGAGCTTTGGGAAATAATTGACAACCGATTATTTTAAAGGAGGCTGGAAACGAGACGATCTAAGTTTGAAGCTCGAATCGGATTAGGTTTGGGCTCGGTTTGAAACTCGTCGCGCCTAAAAAAATTGAAGCTCGAGTTTAATCGAGCTTGTTTTGTTTTTATATTATTTTCAAAAAATAAAACATAATTTGAAATAAAGTTTTAAAAATTTTATTTTAAAAAATAAGATTATGAAATACTAAAAAATATTATATAAAACAATTTACTTATAAATGCCTAAATAACATATAATTTGAAAGAAAGTTAAGACTATAGTAACAAACTATACCAACAAAATTATGAACGAGCTCAATTGAGCTTTTGAGCCGAGCCTTGGTGAGCTCGGGTTTGTCTCGGATTTAGTCAAGCTCAGTTGAACTCGAGTTCGGCTCGGATTTAGTCAAGCTCGGCTCGATTTCGGTTTGACCGAGCACGAGCCGAGCATTGACCTAGCCGATTCCGAATGCTCGACGAGTCGGCTCAAATCATTTACATTCCTAATTTTAAGAGATTACGCCACTTCAATTTATACACGAATATTTTTTGTTGGAATTTGGCAGCGGAAGTATTGAGCCCAAAATTTCCATATATGGGTCATGTCCGTACACAAATCTAAAGTTAAGACGGTACTCAGCCGATTAGTCCATGGCCAGCCCAGGCTCAATTGTAATCACCCCTACGATTATTTGCCCCAGTAACCAGTAACCATCTCTCTTGATTGTAAGCAAACTAACACCGTATGTAGTTTGATTTGTGGGATAAGTACGCATGAGACGGTTGGATAGCAATTTTGATTGTTTTACTGTCGTTTATAAGGACAGTAAGAATTAATCTCATTGAGAATCAGAGTTCTATCCACATTCTCCCAAGGATTTCTTCTCTAATTAACTTTCAGATAAACCGTAATTTTACTTCGTTAGTAAACATTTGCGTAATCAGATCAACCCACTTCTCTATTTAACATCCAAGGAATTTCGACAGGAGAGTTTTGCACGTTTTAAGAATTACTGTACGTTTATACCACTCGAGTACTGGACAAACAGCCGTAAATAAGGGCAATTCTCATTTGTGACGGAAGGTATCCGTCACTTTGAAAAGACGGGTACCACTTTTACTCACAAATGACCCATGAGAGGAGAGAGGAAAGCAAGTGGAGGGATGCCCCCACCTTTTGCTTTATTCGTTTTGTGAGTGACATTACCCGTCACAAATACCAACCCGTCACAAGGGAGATGCTTTGCGTAAATAAAGCTTGCTTATTACTGAACTGCAAGCCTTGGCAGTTTACCCACCAAAATTTACCGGGATGTATGCACAGTTTTTTACTTCTCAGACGTATAGTGGATGCGATACACAGCTACTGTTGTCACAGCCAGAAAATATATAGCACTTCCTTTTGTTTAATTACGCGCCATATTCCAGAATCATATAATAGCGGGTCTAAAACTTTAAAACGAAAATAATGGTACACGCAACATTTCACTTTAAACGAAAATAATGGTACATGCAATACAATTTACTTAAATAAACATACAACAGATAGCTGAATACTTGTTTGAGCTACGAAATTTTACCATGGTTTTACTGGGAATCTGGAAATGAAACCTGAGATGCAATGACAACCCAACACAATAATAACTAGCAAGCTAAAGCGATCAACAAACTACAAGCCGGAAATCTAATACATCAAGACAACACTACGATTGTTCAATTCCCAAAGTTTCATACCATGCACGAGACTATCACACATCCCTTTAAGCAACTCTCTACCGATGAACTGCAATAAGAATCTCCATCATCTTCTATGCTTACGACCTTGACCTCTCTCGGGCTGGAGGTGTAGGGGAGCGACTGCATTTAGGAGGAAACATATACATGAAAAATTTAGAACTAAAAAATAAAACTTCATATTGATGGTTTTACATTTCCTTTTATTTTGATAACTTCACATTTTACGATTATGAATTACTTATGACACGGATATTTGAGTCACAACCTAGTCACTTAAATATGTTGTCATCATAAAATATTGGGTTATAAATTTATAATAAAACCACTAGTATGAGGATCTTTTATGGGTCTATAATTGATAGGCTGCTCTACTGCTACGAGGTATGTACACAACAATTTGTCAAGTCCAATTAAAAAGTTGGATATGAAGACAAACCTGTGGTATCTTCCATTAGTAGGGCTTTCATCCCTAACATTATCAGGGCTCTCCCTAACTTCTGCCTTGGAGATTCCACGCTCATATTCCGGGCTCTCTCTGCGAGGACCATCTGGGCTGGGTCTGTCCCTGCCCCGAACATCGGGGCTTCCCCTGCCATGACCATCAGGGCTTCCCCTGTCCTTACCACGACCAACTGGGCTGCCCCTGTCTCTACCATGGCCAACTGGACTGCCTCTGTCCCTGCCACGACCAACTGGACTGCCCCTGTCCCTGCCACGACCAACTGGACTGCCCCTGTCCCTGCCACGACCATCAGGGATGCCTATGTCCCTGCCACGACCATTAGGGCTGCCTCTATCCCTGCCACGACCATCAGGGCTGCCTCTATGTCTGCCACGACCATCAGGGCTGCCTCTGTCCCTGCTAGGCCTGTGGTCAGGGCTGCCTCTGTCCCTGCTAGGCCTGTGGTCAGGGCTGCGTCTGTCCCTGCCAGATCCACGGTCAGGGCTGCCTCTGACCCTGCCACGCCCATAGTCAGGGCTGTCTCTGGCCCTGCCACGCCCATAGTCAGGGCTGCCTCTGTCTCTACCACGGCCGTAGTCGGGGCTCCCCCTCTCCTTACGATATGGACTTGGGGATCTCCTACGGTTAAAACCTCCTCTTTCGGGGGACAATTCCCTATCCCTACCCCTTCTATCAAGATTTTGACCATTGGTGGTTACATCATCATCACGAATTGCATATTCCACAGTTATAACCCTATCCAGAAGCTCGCTGTAATCACATTAAAAGCCATTAAATTACTGTGCACTGAACCAAAGTGATCTTCACGCATTTACGCAACAGTGACCATGTACATAATGACAAATAAACAGTTGAGCAACCCACCCAAAGTGAACAAGCCACCAGGCATCAGTCACTTGGTAACACTAACATATTAACAAATACCTAACAGTTCCTTAAACATATATTCATTCTCAACAGGAGCCCAAAATAATTCCATTTATCTTACATGAAATTCAACAAACAGACAACTCAATGATCAGATAATTATACAGCATCAAGAATTCCATATTTTGCATTTCATTGAAAAAGTACTATAGTTCAAATTCATCTTCATTAGTAACGTGTTTGAAAAAAGTGACAAGTTTAAATATGTACAATTGTGAAACAAGACGCCTTCCGATTTAAAGTTTATGTAGCGTGTTCTTAACGTCCTACAATGGATGAACAGCAGTTATCTTAATGTTATTGCACCATTTAGCAGTACTATAGAATGCCAATGACCAGCTAAATGCATCGTTTCGTACTATACATGTAAGAGGAATAGAAGTTTCAAAGAACGTCGACGAACCTCATATTTGTTGCTTCTAACGCCTTGGTAGCTTCCTCCTGGGTTTCAAACTGTATGAATGCAAAGTTCTTCCTGATCCTTATGTTGGCTATTCTCCCATATGGCTCAAAGTGCCTTTCTAAGTCCTTTGATTTAGTATCGATTGGATCAAAATTGATGACAAACAGGGTTCTAGAAGGTCTTTCATTAGCAGCAGGCTTCTTGCCGCCACCAGGTCTGCGATTATCACGTTCTTGCTGCAATTCAAACTAATCATGTGACTACTCCAAAATTTAAA
Source organism: Silene noctiflora (assembly GCA_009801015.1). Lineage (NCBI taxonomy): Eukaryota > Viridiplantae > Streptophyta > Magnoliopsida > Caryophyllales > Caryophyllaceae > Silene > Silene noctiflora. Next base: position 75,656 of record VHZZ01000057.1, on the reverse strand, counting down.
CATAAAGACAAATAGACAAACGCAGTGCAGAGGTCGTTTTCAATTCCCGAGGGAACCAAAGACCTACTCCAAAATTTTACTGTGGGTCGTCCGACCCCCCTGTTACCTTCCTAAGGAGGAGGCATTGGAGCACAATACTGTTGTTGACTTGTTGTATACGTGTAAGTATAGAGATAATGACAGAACAGAGATTCTGTCCTTTTCCAGTAAAAAGCTAATTATAATATTTACCATATTGGTAGTAAATGCTATACAGCCATAGTTGCCAACTAAAATTCAATCACGTAAAGCGAAAACTGCGATCGTGTGCACTAGCTTGAAGAACAAAAAGGATTCTAAGAACTTCTACCCTACCACTCATAAACTTGTAGTTACCTTAGTCCACTCTACTCGCAGGCGACGCCCCTTTCTTCCAAACTCCACCCGGTCAAGTTTTCTGACAGCTTCCTCAGCATCCCTTTCATCTTCCATGTAGACAAATGCGAATCCTACAAAATGAAAATAGACAAGAAATCAAGCAGGATAATATTGGTTTGTAAACAAAATTATAAACAAAAGTTGTCACAACAGTTACTTCTTTGAAATATAGAAAGACTAGGAAGTTTACACAACACCTGCTACTCAATGTGAAGGCATCAAGATTTTATTGTTGAAACATGTCGGAAAATTGAAGATTGAGCAAAAGGCATGAAATGAAAAAGGGGTGGATGTCTCAGAGAAATATGATGGTGCCCTGCCAATCAGGTTTGGCTCTTCATGTAAAACATACGAGGGTGTCTGAGCATAAATGGGAAATCCAGAGGATCCCATCCAAGAAAGACATGGGTAATCCAAGAATTCCTGCGCCAAAAAAATTATTGAGTGCAGGATTCTACAATCTACACGTTGAAAGATTCCTGTCTCTATGGGAAATAACATACAGATCACCTATCCAAAATACAAATCAAAATATGCGCTGAAGCTTTCAGCGATATGATTACTCCTATAGTCCTATATGTAGGACTTCGTCAAGAACCATTTAGTCCACCAGAAGCAGCATACACGCAAAACTAGGGGTGATAACAATTGAATTATGATGCTGAACAGACAGAAATGTCACATAATCCTTTTCAGATTCTTTTATATAGTAGATTGTATTCTCAAGATACCAATGTAAAGTAAGGGGGACGTCAAACTCGTAACTCACTAAAGATGTTAGCCAATCATTTGGTGCATTCTTTCATCAACACAAAAAACTGATCGAAAATCAAAGTTGAACACTAATAAAATCCACTATTGACAGCAAGGAATTCGAGCAGTCTGGAGAAAGTCAAGAAACGAGTAGCTGCATATGAACATTTTCATGTTGACCACCAAAGTTTTAGATAGCCCACATCTGCACTTTCCTCCATAATTAATCTTTCCATATCAGGAGAAAATATCAACTAGACCATCAATAGAAAGTGAGGTAATATGATACTAACCAGATTTCATATCAACCCTATCCACCGTCCCATATTTTTTGAAAAGCCTCTCAAGCTCAGATTGTCGTGCGTCAAATTCCAAGTTGCCACAGAAGATGGCCCTCATCTTGAACGTCAAATTAAGTTCTTAATGCCTTCTGGAAAACAAAATAAAAAGAGGGGAAAACATTAATTGCTAGATGACAATCAAAACAAGCGCGTGATGTGACATGAGTTGAAGTCATTCATTCACAACTGAAGTCATATTTTCAGGAAGCAGCACTACATCAACATTAACTAGCATAGTCAGCATAAAAAATTCATAAAAAAACAATTTTAAGAAAAAAATGCATACGAGTTATAAATCCCCAACAGCATACAAACATAAGATCGTGATATAAAAGATTAATTAGTAGGTTCAAGCAATCATGTTAACAGTCCACGAGAAATAGTCCTAGAAATAGTAAGAATACAAGGTACACTAGATGAGATAAATAGAAATAGTAAGAATACAAGGTACACTAGATGAGATCAATAGAGCAATAAGCAAATTCCATATTCCTGTAGTAAAAAAATAGTCTTCAAATGGACTAGCGCTAAACAATATTACTGTAATGTCCAAGTATCACAAGAACTAAACAAAAAAAGAGGAGACAGATCATCATTAATGCCAAATAATGCCTGTAGAAAAATTTACGGTCGCATGACATCTAATACGGTCCATTTTGGTGGTTCGTCACATTCTGAAAATATTGAGTAACAATGCCATCTAGTTTACTTGAACAAGGAATTCAAAGTTATGTCAACCTAGTTCGGGTAACCAACAATTTGATCCATAACGATGCTCACATTTGCAATTGACGAATTTGGTTTTGATACGTATTACTAAGAAAGAGGTGGTAGCCAGTGTGGTTAGTTCAGTTTTTAGGGTCAATTATTTGGTAACTCTCACATGGCCACTTCAAGCTAATATTTAAAAGGTTTAAAGACTCGCGTAACAAGGTCAATTCTTGCCAAAATATGCAATGATGTAACTTGTGTAGGCAAATGTGCTAGCTAAAGAAGCTCCTATAAGAATGAAGGAAATATTTACTATACCTATAATAATGTTCCGTGATATATGGTCAAAAAAACTTATCACAGCCCTCTAGTTTTTATCCCATCTGAGATAGAAACAAGTCACCCACTCACATCCCCATTATAGTTTTACACCTAAATCACTCTCTTATGTACCTCACACAGATGAGACCGAATCTCACCTATACACCACTGGTATCTCCCAATCGTTCTAGGGAACATTTTCCATCTCAGGATAATATAATATGGAGTAACTAAAAATAAAGGATATTACGAGTTACAAATGTCCTGCTCACCAAGGAAACAAATAAAACATCCAAATCACAAATCGATTCCTTCTAGAAGTCACTCATTCGCGTGTAGCGCAATAGAAACAAAAGATGCCTACCACTCTACCAGGACTCTAATTGCATCAAGCTCGTGGATTTTCATGGAAACCGTTTCTGAATGAAATCCTAATCCCCAGAAAAAAAAAAAAAAAAAAAGCTAAGGTTTCATCCGCCAACATAAGATTCAATTACTGCATCGTCACACGACAACATATCTCCATAGATCCGAACATCGCAAAATAAGATCATAAGCTAAAATCAAAACTTAACAACTAAAATTAGGGTTTATCTACAAAAATACAAACTAAAAACATAATCTTAAGCAAGATTAGGGTTTTGTATAAAAAAAAAGGAAAGATTAAAATAGCGCATTAGATAAGATAAAAATTGAATTGAAGGTGAAGTAATAGTAATTGGAAATCGAGTGATACGAATTAACGGAAGAAATGAGAGAAAATTACCGCGTGAAGAGGTACGGATGTGAGTTCTTCGGAGAATCGGAGGTAATGAACAAGTTAGGTTTTAGCGAAAGAGGGAAAACGAAAATTGAAATACTCGGGACTTTATTAGTGTAGGGTTTGAAACTTTGTACGTTCGTAAACATGAGTAATACTACTATCGGTGGGTCTTTTGTAGATCAGGTAAAATGGGTCATTTGGGTTGAGTATGGGTCGGGTTAGTTTAGGTCGGCTTATTTTGACATGTGTCATACATTTTGGGTTGGGTCGGGTCACTTTGAGTTTCGGGTTAATTTCGGGTGATCTGTTGTCGGGTCATTTTCGGATATGAGTCATTTTGGGTCAAGTTGCTTTCAAATTAATAGCTAACCACTTTTATTTAATACTATTTTAATTAAGAAATATTATTTTGCAAATTTAACTATTTATTAGGGACTGTTATAACCAATTAAACTTTATTTTTATATTATAATATTAATATATGACTTAGTACTTGTCCGTGCGGGTCATTTCAAGTCATTTGGGATCGGTTCAATTATGAGTCGGGTTTTTTCAGATTGGGTCACCACGGGTCGGGTCAACATTGGGTCAGACAATGTTTGGGTCGGGTCGGGTCAATTTGGATTTCGAATCATTTTCGGGTCAAGCGAATTCAGGTCACTTTCAGGTCTCGGGTCAGCCTTTTTGGGTCGGGACATTCGGGTCGGACCCATTTTGCCAGGTCTAGTCTTGAGACAATACTCATTCAAAACCCTCAATAATATGTTCAAGTCTTAACAAAGTTTTAGGTTGAGTCTTGGAAATCCAAGACTCAACTTAAGACTTTATAAAAGTCTTGACCCCACATTTTTATAATTACAACCAATAAATAATTACCTTGCGTTAAAGTAATATTGTTTTTCTTTTTATCAAGAATTTCACAAGAAAAGTGTAGTGGAATTGTGGAAAATTAGAGTTTGAGGTAAGTCTGACTCATAATGTATAAAGTCTGAGCTAGGTCTGAATAATAAAAGTTAGTGAAAGCTAATGTGGTCAAGTCTTAAAGACTTTGGTGAGTCTGACCAATAATCATACCCTTATGCATAAATTCTCATTTAAGTTATCACAAATTTTCATTCAAAATGGACACTATCCGTCACAAATTGAAGACGGATAGTAACTCTCTCACAATATGCAAGTGACACCATCATGGGGGTGCAACGCTCCTCCCACCACTTGCCCTCCCACTTGTCTTATTGTGAAAGGGACACTATCCATCTTCAGTCTATGAGTCCATCACAAGCAAGACGCTTTGTTAAGTGATATGACGGTCTTAAATTAGGTTTAAAAAGTCTTCAGTATTATACCATTTGAATACAAAACGAATATATAATTTTTTTATGCATTTTTATATATACAGTGATGTGTACTTGAGCCACCATAAACTTGTTAAGATTTTTTATTTTATTTTATTTTATAAGGAAATAAACTAGGTTGATCCTCTAGCGTAAGACCAACTTATCTCATCATTTCGAATGAGGGAGAGATTGAAAGTCAATGACTTTCAACCCACCTTGAAGAAGAAGGACAAGAATGTTCTAAATTGGCCATAAAGTCGGCTATTTTATTGGTCTCACGGAAACAATGAGAAAATTTCACTTTTGTGAAAAAAAGAAAGTTCGAACCTAATATTGGCGATTAAAGAATAAATTTTCCAAATGAACCTTCTACGTTCAACTAATAGAGTTAATAACACAAAAATCTATACTATATAATTAAAAGGTTAAACTAAAACATTTAATTTTATTCCACCATGACATTAGCATTTAATTTAATTCCACTTGGCATTTTCATATCCTAATATCTTCTATTCATTTTTATTGATTATTTAATTTATTTTTATTCATTTTCAAATTATTTCCTTTGATTTTGATTTTATTTACGGATAATTTCTTAAGGAATAATTTTTCTATGTATGAGTCACATTTTAATTGGAATTGTTCTACACAATATTAAGATGAGTATGTATATTTTTATTCGGAATGTCAATTTTTTTCTCACATATAACATACATATATCATATGATTTCATCATTAGTAATGAATACTTCGTACATTTTGCATTTTTACCGTCAAGTTTTTCGAATGACCTTGATTTATTGCAGCATCCCCACTTTAAATTAACATGAATAAAAAAGTGAAATTAATAATAAACATTAAGACTATTCCGTACTTTGCCCGGGTGCTAAAACTAGTTATTGCCTTTAATAACCAAAATGTTAAAACCTAAAGATTTAGCTGCAATTATACTTTCTCTAATAGATAGGACATGGAGTTCTCGAGCTCATCTCCTGTCCGAGCTCATCTCCTGTCGACCCTCTTAATTGGGTCTTTTCTCGAATGAGCTTAGATAACTATTTGGGCCTGGACTCGTAGGCTATTTCATGCTCACTTACGTATGATTTTGGGTATCGTTTAAACTATTTTAGTGAGACTTGTGATCTAGTTCATGCCCAATTTTGAGCTAAGTTCTTAGGAAAATGTATCGTTTAAAACATTTTAGTCAAATTAATCCGTATGTCTTACCATACTACATCTTTTTAATTTATGTTCACTAGAATAGTCGGAATTCATTTAAATGGTCAAATAGATAAATTACAATGAAAAACATGAGAAAATAGGTAATCTTGATTATTTTTCCCTCTAAAACAACCATTAAAATCGATAGATTTGTCCATAAAAACTAAGTAAATACCATATAATAGGATAGAAATACGAGATGAAGGAAATTTATACGAATTTTTTTATGATACGGCTTGTTTAAAATCCGTTTGGTTGGGGGTCTATAAGAAAGGGAAAGGGAAACAAAGTTACTGATTTCCTTTGTTGGTGTTTGTTTGACACAAACAAAGGGAATGAAACTCCCTTCCTTACCCCTCAATCTATCTAATTCCTTACCCCCCACCCCCCCTAAGTATGAGATTTCATTACCCTTGTTACCTTTCAATCACCTTATTCACCAACCACCACACTTGCGGCTACCACCACACCAGCCACCACCATAACGCCGTCGCCACCACCGCCGTCGCCATGATGCCACCGTCACCGCCACTGCTGCCATCGCCATGACGCCGCCACCACCATCACAACCACCCCACCTAGACCACCTGCACACCAAAACAAACCACAACCCACCAATCTTCTCCCCAAGTAAATAAGTGGTTGTTTGTGGTGGTGTGTGTTAGTGGTAGGATTGAGAGTGGGTGGACCATTAATTCCCTTTCTTGATGTAACCAAACAACTAGTTAAGTTTTAGGTAATCCCTTACCTTTCCCCCTCTTACCCTTTCTAATTTTCTTTCTCTTTCCCTTTCTCTAACCAAACGCCCCCTTAGTCTTGAATAAAGATGATGTTGATGGCCTAAACTGTGGGCTGTTGGGTTCCGACAGTGCAAGTCAGTGGGCTTAAGTTTTTGCCTAGTAAAGATGAACTAGTGGCCGGTTTTAGCACTCATTTTGCGTAATACAAGACTGTTGTAGTAGGAAAAAAATGTTATACTACTTCGTAATGAGAAAATTTCGATTCGTTTTTTGGTTTTGTACTAATTTTAGGCTCCGTTTGGTAAAACTACACGAAAAGGTAGCTAAAACCTGAAAAGGTAACTGAAACCTGAAAAGGTAACTGACAAGGTAGCTGAAAATTATGAACTGATAAGGTAGCTAATTATATAAAAAAATGTTTGGCAAACTAACTGAAAAAGTGACCAATTTTGATGAAATGACGTAAAATGATATGATAATTATTTAATAGTATAGATTTAAGTGGTAAAAAGGGAAAATCAAATTAAATCAGGTACCTGAAATATCATCTGCTACTCTAGGTAGCATTTCATTTCAGGTAGCTTATTTGGTTAAATAAGCTATTTGCCAAACACTTACAAACAAATAAGGTACCTGAAATTTTGGTCAAATAAGCTACTTTGACCAAATCACGTGCATGAAATGTAGTGTCAAACAGAGCCTTAGAACACATTTTGTGTTTATTAAGTGACGTAGGACTGTCTTCGGTAGGAGGAAAATGTAGAATCTTCTCGATTTCTATTTTGGGTTGATTTTGTATTATTTATTGTGAATACGTTTCATCTAATGGTTTGAGTTTTGATAATATGTGAAATTAAATTATACTCTGTCTATATCGTATTGCTAAGTTACTTATTTATTTATTTATTTGTATGATGGAATTTTCAATTCTTAATAAATGTCTTGGATTTCATTATTTTATGTCGAAATATGCAACATTTGATTACACCCAATTTTTTTCTTTTTTTTTTCTTTAGAAAGACATTATCTCATTGTAAATAATTTATGTACCGAGTCGATTCGTATTAAAAGAGCTATATAATTTTTTTAATAGAACTAGTAAATTCGTCATTGATTAAAGACGCAACCACAAGTCACAACCGTTACTGTCTCGCTGCTCCACGACAGGCTCGACAACTACCAAGCCTCATATATTGTAATATCTTTACGACTCATGTGTCACTAGGATTAAAAAAACTACCAATTATTTACACTTTTTCTTTTTATCGTCTGAAAATTACTAATGTTGCCCGAGTAAATGACATTTGTACCCACACCTTATTAAACAACCAAAATCGGTAAAAACATCATCAAACAACCTTGTCCCTCTGTAATCTACTCCCACGCCACTTCTCAAATTGACTACTCGTAACAATCTGCAACAATATCAATTCATATTGACAATCTACAAGTCCCTGCTATCTTTTATTTGCTTTTCATCACTACCTTCTTCGTATAATTGTCATTGTGAAAGGAGCATCCTAGCTATTATGAAAAATAAGTAGGTTTACTCGATTAGCTCATTGAATTCGACCCATGTTTGTGTAATTGCGTTGACARTTTACAACAAATATAAAATCACATTTGAGTTTTGACAATCTACAACAACAGGTAAGTTACTCTTTAATTTTCGATTAATTTCGCTATGCCCAGAAACAGTATTGACAATTAATTAACGAAATGTGGAATTAAAAATTCTGATTGTAATTCAAAATGGAAAGGAAGGAGGAGAACAATCGACAAAGAATGAATTCCAAGTTGTAATTCAATATGGAAATTCTGATTTCCAAGTAAAAGATAATGAAGCAACCAACTGCAAAAGATAATGAAGCAAGGAATGAGGTGTCATGTACAGCAAACGAACGTGCCATGGAGGTGTCGTGTTGAACACCGTGCTAGGGTCGTGTAGCTTGCACGAAATTGCGGTGGATGTGTTGTGTTGGGGGCACAAAACTGCGGTGGTTGAGTCGTATGAAGCGCACGAACAATCCCCCAACCAGATACAGATTAACGGAGCAGCGTCTAGTCCACCGGAGACGGAAACCTCAACGGTGGAGCATATCGTCCTATTGTCCTCTTTGCCAAGGGCGTCTTAAAGTAAATGGAGGCACAGTGCACCATAAAAAAATGAGGCCCCAAATATGAATGTATAAGTATAGTACACGTGGAGGTTTGTATTGAATTTTATTAGAGTCTTTTTTCAAAAGGRGGTTGATTTTTGTAGTCGACGTTTTAGTAATTGTAGTCGGCGTTTTCATTCCGAATTACGATTTTGCCCTTGGACAATAAACTTACCAATTCTCTCTCTAAAATTTTCCTCTCAAATTCTCCAAAATTCCAATTAAAAAAAAAAACGTGAACAACAACTTAGGTTTTGACATGGCGGAACAAAATTCACCCGATTCTCCGGTACGTAAATTAATTAATCGCATTGTTTAACGAAATAGATATAATTTTTTCCTTTTTGTGTTGATTTGAGTTTGATGCATTTAATTTGGTTGGTTTTAATTGTTGTTTTGTGTTGTTGCTGTGTAATTAGTGTATATGTCGTCGTATTATGTTGAAATTGTGTTAATTGCGTTTGAATTGTAGTCGAAATAACAATTTGTTTGTTAGAAATTTCCCAAATCACGTTTTTAGGACTGTCCATGGTAGAATGATGAATATCTTCATCATCACCATGGAGGTGAT
>VHZZ01000056.1:333909-345981 GCA_009801015.1 Silene noctiflora | reverse complement strand
ATTTAATTCACATTTGATCTGCAGAGCCGAAGGGGAGGTTTTGGTCGTGGCGCTGGAGGTTATGGTGGTGCTGCTGGTGCTGACGCCCCTGGTGCACCTGGTGCTTCAGGATCATTTGCTTGAAGGTCTTTCTGTGCTTTTTCTATGCCATATTGCCATGTAGCTTTGTTAGGCGACAACGTCGAGTAGATTTTTGGTCAGGACATTTGTTTTATATCCTTGTTTTTAGATTTGCAGTTTAAACAGAATGAGCTACTCGTAATTTTGATCGTTCGTATTATTTTTACTTGGCAGTTTATTACATTTGCTCAGATGAACTGTTCAAAAATTGTATACCTTTTTAACACCCAGGCAAGAACTTAAGAAGTGATTGTGTTTTTTCGTGTCCAATGGAGCACTCGAACAGCTGAACCTCTAATTCAAACATCGCTCTTTGGAGTTTTCTTCTATACCAATTTTTGAATTGGTCAAGAGTTTTTGTCTGAAGTTCCCAAAAACATGATTGTTTGGGACTTGTTAAATATCGCGCATTTTTTCTTGTTATTCCAAACCACCGTGGAAGCCCCCACTTACCGACTTTCACCCACCAGCCACCCAAAAAACTGACCGATGATGGGGTAAGTTTGGTTGTTGGGGTTGGGGGGATGGTTGATTAGGGAGGTTCGACGACATTGGTGGCGTTGAGGAAGTGTGAAGAGGGAAGGGTTGTGATGTGCGCAGGGTGGCTTACAAGTCACAACAGGGTTGGTCGACGGTGTTGGGGGATCGGTGGAAGGGAGGGTCAATAACAATGGAGGTGTTGACTGTTGAGGAATGAAGGGGGAAGGTATGAGTCGCGTGTGGGGTGAGGTGGTTTGACGCCGCAGGGTGGCCTACGGGAGTGTTGCTATTGTTTTAGTTTTTTTTTTGTTTTTTCTTTAACAAAAATGGCTAGTGGTTCAGTAAAGTAAATCACAAATTTGTTTTGATTTTGTTAGTAAACGGTCTCTTTTGATTTTGTTGGTCAACTTTTGTAGTTCTCAACCATTTATTAAGAATCATGGACATAAATGATCATTATACCCTTGTCATTTCTAGATCTCATTTTCCATTTTGTCGTTTCGAGCCTTCGAAGAATGGGAACGGCAAACTTTTACATATGCTCAAATCGTAATCGCAAATATCAAAAACACAATTCAAAATCTTGGCTGGAGATTATTGGCATTTTACATCCAAAACCAACTCATCTTCATCATCATCTTTAATTAAAACAAAAGTATGCTGAATGAATAAAAATCAGAACATCGAAAAGTACGAAGGCATGTAGGTCTACTGTCAAGTGCAATAAATAGCAATTACCAGCGCCTAACTCTTAAGTTCCATGGGTCAATGAGTCATTAGTCAAAATTAATTTTATTCGATAACAATTTCTTCAAATTCTAATTTTATTAATATAAATTTATTAAATTCCTGTAATTTAATGTAACATGATTAATTTAAAGTTAATAAAATAAATTATTACTTGATCGACATGAGAATTAGCATCCATTTTCACCGATTTGGAATTTTGCGAGAAAGAGAATTATGGAGAGTTTTTATTTTGTTTTTTGGGAAGGGTAAAGTATGGAAAAGTAATGACAAAAAGTCCGTGAAAGAGTAATCTTTGTCCATGAAAAAACAACTACGATTAAGATTACAAATTTGTCTTTCACTACCTAATGATTAGTGGTGTCAAATGCGGGCTTGGATCAGATATGGGTCGGTCTCACATTTAATTTTTAGCACATGGACAAGCGGGTTAGTGGGTTCGGGAAGGGTTAGTGGGCCGGACTTTTGTATTTTTCTTTAAATGTTTTGTCCGTATCCGCTTTTTTAGCGGGCATGATGGGTATGGTTCAATGGACGGGACGATCCATAAACAACTTTACTAATGATGACAATTTAAATTGATTCCTGATTTGTTATTATACCTCTCACAATCATTTGTTTTTGCTTTTAATTAAAAATTCCGTACAAAGAATAAAAAGACGAACAAATGATGAGACGAAGAGAGTATCTCAATAAAGTTCAGTATATCATTTATCAGTATATTTACTTTATTATTCATTAGTAAATGATACTCAGTATAAAATAATACCAAAAATATTCGATCATGTATAAACACAACATGGAAATAAATAATTAGCAATAATACAGATTAAATAATAATAAGAAGAAAGACTTGTGATTCATTAAATCATACTCAAGTTACAAATTACAATGAATGCTCTTGTGTTTACCATTTCTTTACTTGTTTTTAATTGTGTTGCATTGCCTCATGAATCTCATAAAACTCATTCTCCTCCGATTTATTCCGTCGAAATTGTCAATCAATTTCCTCATGATCCTAAGGCTTATACTCAGGTTCGAATTTTTTGTTTAGATGTTTATGTTTGATTTCGATTATTTAACATTCTACATTTTTATTTCATTTAGCAAAATATTGCAATGTATACGTCTACAAGTATTTACTAATAGTAACATCACATTCAATGCTTACTCGTAATATGGTACATTTGACGCGTGGCGATCAAAATTTGACCATGTCATACTAGAATCGAAATTGAATTTAATAAAATCCAAAAATTTGGTGAATAAGAATCAACAATATGTCCGATCCACCTCAAACTAAAATCATTTCCAGATCACCAGTCATCCCAACTCGATATTTACCCAACCCGACATTAAACATTGACCCATGACTTGGTCATGTACTCATGTTTGACTTAAAAAAAAGTTGGTAAACAAATTCCATGAAATCAAACTTTGTAATTGCATGTAATTCCCAATTCACAATCTATAACAAAATCACACCAAAACATGTAAAAACATACAAACAACATCGTGATTTTCATGACGAACCACAATCTTTACCTTTAATGGCAGCTACTAGTAATGGATCGCATAAAAGGAGGACTAAAACTCAGCGATCCAACCCAGTTACTAACTCAAAAATGGCTGCCATTACTACTCTTCCTTCTTCTACTCATAAATGGTTGACTCGACTTGGTGTTACTGCCATTCTTCTTTCGTTTTTCTTTCTCTTTGGCATTTCGTCGAACACCTTGTTTGCATCACGGAAAACTCAGTTGAATCCTTTGGTTTATTCTGCGGAAGTTGTTAATGAGTTTCCTCATGATCCTAGGGCTTTTACCCAGGTTTGGGTTTTTGAGTTTTTGGTTGTGATTTAAGGGTTTTGTTTGTTTGATCAATTTTGGGGATTTGATTGTTTTTGTTTAATGAAGTGTTAATGATGTTTTTTTTGGTTTGTTTATGTATAATTGGCTATAATTTGAATTGGGTTGTTCTTAGTTTTGTACGGATGGTTAAGTTTAGGTGTGGTTACATTGTCCAATTATCGAGTCGCGATCTATTATGGGAGCGGGATTTTGAAAAACGTATACAATTGTAAAGTTTAGGCTTTTGTAGAGATGGTAAAGTTAGGTGTGGCCTGTGGGTACATTGGTTGATTATCAAGACTAGATCAAATGCTGTTTTTTTAATCCTATAGACGTTCAAAATATGCGAGGGGGATTTTGAAAAACCTATACTGTCAAATAGAATAGAGGAAAAACGTATACAATTGATTGGAACAAAGGAAGTATCGATTCGGATATTGACGATTGCCTATAGCATTGGTGTAATGTAATAACAGAAATGATCAATGTGGATATTGAGCTGGGTATAAAATTGGTCTTTGTAAGTTTGTGAATTGAAGTGGGATGGTACAATTTAAGCACAAATGGAGGAATGAAAATTCTCCGAAACTATAGCGATTTTTAATTCCTAATGGTCATCTTTGCTTTACTTAGAGAATGAGCCCGAGGAAATGATGATTAATGCCTGTATGTTTGAAAGGGACTGTTATGCTTCATGCTATTTTGGGAGTTCAGAAGTTATGGTTTGGGTACAATTATAGCAATCTTAGTAGTTATTTTGTGATGCCTGACCTGTAATTTATAAGCCTATGTTCACTTCTTTATTTTGTTTGTGCGAAAATAATGGATCACTAGCTAGTCATAATACTAGCCTACTAGGAAAGTGTATATCGTAATCTTTCTATATAACCAACTACTCTTATAAATAAGCAATACATTGGAAGGGGCCAAATGGTAATATGATCTTCTAGAGTTTCTTCTTGGGGCAATAGTAGAGTTAAGTAGTTAACCATAAATAGATAAAATAACAAAATACGGTTGCATTTTAATAACACACAAAAGGAGTAAATAATTTTATCTGTTTTGAGTAAACTCTCCATGGTACCATGCAAAGGTGTTTCTGATGCTAGAGAAATGCAGTCATAGTATATGATTTACTTTGAGTAAGATGGACACTGACAATATTTCCCCCATTTTTTTTAAAAACAAGCCCCTATTGAACTGATCGATTCTTGGTGGTGGTGGTGGGGGGTGGGGGCGGATAGGTTTCAATTTCGTATCAGAGGAGTAGGACGTTGTTTCCCCAACCAATTTTTTTTTTTTTTTTTTTTTTTTTTTTTTTTTTTTTTTTTTTTTTTTTGTTAGCCAGGGACATAATTTATTGCTGACTACAGGGCCTTGTCTATTGGGGAAATGATACTCTCTATGAATCAACTGGTCTTTATGGACAGGTGAGTGTTTATTCCTTCTCTAGTTGCCCTTTAGTTTCTCTACATAACGTGTTGCAGGTTCAGCAGGACTTGATATGTCTCATATTAAGCATAGTAAATTTTCATTTAAGTTCTGAACTTGTGAAAAGGAAATAGCCTGTTTTGATCACTTTCATGTTTCTGATACAAAATGAACTTGTAGTCACTTAACTTGTTAATAATCAGTATCTGTTTCTTTGTATTTTATCCGTTTCTTGGTTATCTACTTATCCAAGTAAACACCAATTTAATTAAAGATTTAAGTTAGGTTGTGGCTACATCCCTTCCTGACTTACAAGGCTTCTTACCATTCAGCTTATGCTGTAGATTATGACATTGCTGATGATGTTTGTTCCATAATGCTTAATGTTGTCTTCTGCTGGCTTTATGGATGTTAGTGCTATTATCTTTCATAACCAAGTCTGGTTTTGTTCTTGCAGTCAACAGTTAGGAAAGTAGCTCTGCAAACTGGGAAGGTATTTCATTCTCATTTTAGATTTCTCATTACCTTCACTGAGACCTTTCGTATAGAGCACGTTTTATTATGTCCATGAAATCTTTAAATTGAGACCCAAGGTGGTTTTGGAGTGGGGAATGCTTTGACTTGTGAGTTACTATGCTATGAGTTTTGAAAATTGAGACTCTGCTAGTTTTCTATATGAAGTTAACTAGATTTATTATGTCTGAGAGTCAAATCCCTGATGTGGTGAATGATTTCATTCTCCAGTTGCTCTTAGTGTGCTTCAGTGCTTGTGCATGTGTGCGCGAGCATGTATGTTTGTATGTATGTGTATTATGCATAAGGAATGCACTGTATTAATGCCTTAATGGGACTGAACAAATGCTCGAGTCAAGCCATCCAAGTGCCCAAGTCCATGACGTGGAGTGGACATAGCACATCGTCTATTTTTTTTTCCTGTTAAAGGTTATGCTTGTGGGTATTATAGAACTTATTATCACTACTCCCTCCATACTTTTATTTTTCTTCTCACTTCTTTTACGTGGTCTCCGGATGCCGCTTTGAGTGCTTTTTTTTTCATCCATGTATTTTGGAGTACTTTTGTTTTTGTTAAAAAATTATTCCGTGAAAGAATTTTGAGTAATAAATAAAAATATCCCAGAATTTCGTTATCGGAATCGAGCCATGAGTAGCCATCCGGAGCTGTGAGAAAGTCACTGATGTCTTGTTAGGACAGTTCTCATGCTGCTGTCTTGGCTCTAGATTCCCAGCTCTAGGTTGTTTAGAAAAATGTGGTTCGAGGAACTACATGTGATTTTCGTGCGTATATCAACATGTTTTCGATTTTAATCTATTTATGATCAAAGTCCGGTAACTTTGCAAAAAATATGAAGTGGGAAGAAAAAAAAAGTAAGGAGGGAGTATTAATAAGTGTAGGTGTACTTTTTTAGTACATACCAAAATAATTTTCGTAATTGTGAGTTTAATGGAAGACCAATATCTATAGTTAAATAATGAAAAGCAGAGAGAAAGGGTAGAGTAAAGAGAAGAGGGAGAAGAAAAATCAACACTCAAAAATAAAAGTACAAGAATTTTATATTAGGACACTCAAAATGGAAAGTAAGAAAATTAGTCTGAGATAAAAGAAAGTTCTTCTGTTTCGTGCCGACTGATTTCGTCATTAAATTTTGATAGGTCGAGACTCAACATAAAATGGATCGATCTATTTTTGGGGAAGGATTGACTCTCCTTGGTGAAAGGTTTGTAACTTTGTATCTTTTGCTATTATGCATTTGCCTTTTTGAATATGCAAGTTATGATTTGTTATGTCAAGTTAGGGTTGATATGAGTGTCAGTTGTGAATTTTCTTTTTGTGCACGATATCACCTGAAATTTGGCTTTGTTGAGTAAACTTTCGTGTCTGCTTGCTCTGAACTTGAGTGCTGCACCATACTAGATATTGCTTAGCATTACTGATGCATCATAAATGTAAGAAGGTAGTCAGAAATTGTTACTTTAATTTGCCAAGTATACTTGGGGGGAGAAAGTAGTGATTCATTTACATAATACCTATTGTGTCATAATATACTCCGTATAAGAATCAAAGTGCATTGTGGACTGGTGGTTTAATAAGCCATGATAGCGGAGGTGAAAGGATGAACAACAATCTGAACAGTAATCTCGAGCTCTTTCTGAAATTTCCGGTCAAAATGAAATGAAAAGAAAGAAACTTTTAAGGGGTTTTCTGTTAAAATGCAACTAGACCGCTAGACTATTGTTTCCTAAGCAATAAGATTGAATCATGATACATGAGTAACATGACTAGATTAAAACATAAATCAAGTACTCTGTATCTTCTTTTCGTGCGGCTGTTCTAATTTTCTGCGTAATCGCGTTATTTTAGAATAACTCAACTTCAAACTAGTGTACCTCATGGCTCTCTTCACCCCTAAGGCTTGTGAGTAATTTTTTAGAAGGCTTCAAATTTTTAAGTTGAACCACCATAATTGTTCTAGTGCTTTAGACTTTACTTGTGATAATTGGGATTAGTGCTTCTGGTGTTTTTTTTTTGCTAGCATATATATGCGGGTATAAGGACTTCGTCAGTTGCGTCAGCCTAAAGAATATTGTGTGGTGCATACGATATTTTCTGTGTTAATTCTTGTTCACTTAATCCTTGGATTTGGGTCTTATTTATCCAGTTTCATAATTTCATTTAATATATGAAGAGAAATATATTTGTAATAATATTTATATATACAATGATTTCACAGCTAACATAGGCTTTTGGGGAACTTTGATTTGCCAGACCACTTTCAGTCATTCTTATGAGATGTTTAAGTTGTCTGCATTGTGAATGTGAAAAGGCCTGTCTTGTTCTAATTCCAGGATTATACTTTCTCTGTAGGTTGTATCAAGTAACATGGCTTCGGAAAACTGGTTTCATTTATGAGAGAGAAAATTTTAACAATGTCTGTAATTCATCTTTTCTGCCTTGGCGTTGATATTTCTTAGTATTTTTATTTGATTACTAGGTTAGATCCCGTGCAATAAATGCACGGCATATAGAGTTTTTTATTTTTAATAAATTACTTATATAATAGTGGTGTCTAATTAATGGTTCATCTTTTCTCATAATTTCATTTTGATTTGAGAAATAAAAAAGTTGAAACTGAAAATTAATTAAARAGAAGTAAGTAGCGTGTTGAAATCTATTCTTTTAAGAAAATATTTTTTACCACAAAGTTAATAATTACAAATTATAAATTCCCTCAGTTTTTTGTCACGAAAATATAAAAACGGTTTAGAGTTTTGTTTTGTACGTAATATGAGTCCCGTTGTTCTCAAATTATAGCATCAATAATATAGTTTTATAAAAAAATTATTTATATTTTAATTAAAAGTTTATAGTTTAGATTTTTTGTAAAAATAATATAATTTGTTGAAAAGATTAATTTTAATGAAAAGATAATAAGTTAATGAAATAAATTATTATAATTATTAGTTTCCTTATTTGGTTTATGTACTTAAATGTTATTAGCTACCTTATTTAAACTTTTTGGAGGGAAAATTATGAGATTTTCCTATTCTTTTAG
The DNA here is from genome assembly GCA_009801015.1 of Silene noctiflora. NCBI lineage: Eukaryota > Viridiplantae > Streptophyta > Magnoliopsida > Caryophyllales > Caryophyllaceae > Silene > Silene noctiflora. Next base: position 337,781 of record VHZZ01000056.1, on the reverse strand, counting down.
TAGATAGGGGATTTACAAAATAAGGCCGATAGATTCCTTAGAATTTTTCTGGACAATGTGTATCTCTTTATGCGAGTTAGCATCAAGGTGCTTGAATCATTTCATTTGTAGGTTTCTATTAGCTTATACTCCCTCCGTTCCGTTTTATAAGTAATTTTAGAAAAAAAAATCAAATATTTCTTTTTATATGCCGTTTTACATTTTTCCATGTTTTACATCTTCACTACATTTTCCAAAACACCATTTAACTAGGAAAGCCATGAACTTTTAGCTATTGGATCGGTGGAAATGTCCATCGCTTTTTCTATTTTCAAATATCATTTATTACACAACTACTGCAACAACATTTTTCAATACTTTCTTAATTCATGCGCAATCACCTAAACGGACTTGTGAAAAATAACGGAGGGAGTATCGGATTTCTGAGAGCTGTTGTAATATTTCATATCTCGTACTTGATATGCTGTTGTGTGAGAGATGAAGCAAATTTGGAAGTTACAATAATCTTACTTCTAAATGACTAGGTATTGGTTGTAGAAAACCTCCCTGATCTTCTTTCTAATTTATTATTGGCTCAATACAACTCTGCCTTTTTAGCTAAATTAACTGTTGAGATAGCTAAGTCTATGGCGTCTGTGGAACACTGATGGCAAAAGTGTAATGGAAGAAAGCTCATAATATACTAGTTTACGCTATACTAGCGAATATATCCTCCCTGCACCTAGTTCAGTATACATATATTTGTGTGTTCATTCTCTTCTGTTCAGTATACACATTAATACACATATTTTCTTTTTAACAAAGTTGTACTTCTCCTGTTTCATAGTGGTTCATTATATGCTCTCTAAAAGCAGTGTTAATGTGTACGTATGACACTAGAAGTCTAGAATGTATCACTTTCTGCTGTTTGTCAAATCATTCTCCAGCTACGAAACTCATCTTGTTACTTGTAGAGTCATAATTGATCCTAGTTTTGCGTTTTTCAGTTTGTATTCTTTGAGTTTTATTACTACGGTGCTTGATAATTGCCATGCCCATTTTTTCACAGTCAACAACATTTACTCATAATATGAAAGATGGTTGGGGTCTTGCAACTGATGGGAAAACCTTGTTCGGAAGTGACGGCTCTTCAACATTATATCAAATGGACCCCCATACTATGAAAGGTACCTAACATAAAATTTAACTTTTCTGTTTTGTTATTTAAGTTTCTTCGTCAGTTTTCCTGTACTCTTAGGCCGTAGCTGCTGCTGTTGGCTTGGATTTTCCTCATTAATATCCTACTATATATTTAAGTGTGTTAATTGAACTCCAACCTTGAAGGGGAGCCTTGGCACACCAATTAAGGTGTTGCTGTGTGACGGAGAGGTCACCATTTCAAGTCCTTGGAGCGGCCTCTTGCCAAATTGGCATGGGAAGGCTTGCCTCTATTGCACATTATGGTGGGACCCTTCCCCGGACCCTTGCCTTGCGGGCATCTTTCGTCCCCCCTATTGCACCTTATGGTGGGACCCTTCCCCGGACCCTCGCCTTGCAGGGATCCTTCGTCCCCCCCAATTGAGCTCCAACCTTGTTCCCTTCACATATCGAAAAACTAAGAAAAACAAGGCCATATAAAAAGCTAGGAATAAGAAGGCCCAATATCTTATCTGGTGCCACCTTCTTGTTATTTACTCCGTATTTCAAATGGCTTTATCAAAAGATTTACACTATTTTCTTGTGTGTATGATATACCTCTGTCCTGAGTTGATGGTAACTTTAGGATTTTATTTATTACAGTGATTCAAAAGCAAACTGTCATGTACGAGGGTCATGAAGTACGGTATCTCAATGAATTGGAGTTCATAAATGGTGAAATATGGGCAAATATATTCATGGTAAGACTCTGCTTTCAAATTTTATCTACCCATCAGTGCTTGCTGTCCTGTCTCATCTTTCTTGCTTAAAGAGGTCCATGGTTTTTCAACTGTTGAAGAAACATTTTTGAAGCAGGCTAACTAGGGCACCCTCTGTGCAAACTTCACTGTACTAGTTTTACTATAACACTATATTAATGTAGAGGTCCATTTCCATCAAGTGGTTGCCGATACTAAATGCCACTATTTAGCAAGAGTTCCTGAACCTCTGTAGTTCTGTCTTAGATCAAGACAAATTTTCAAAATTTAACGTGCTGAATATGTAAATTTAATACAAGTATTCATCTTGGTTATCTGTTTTCAGTCTTAGTTTTAGTTTTAAGCTGACACTAAGTTTTTGCCAATTTTAACTATGTATGCCTGTTTCACATCAAATAATGTCATTTTGCTATATTATAGTCAAATCCTAATCCTGATGTCATGTTTTTAATTGATTGTGAGCTATGTTACTTTGACTTGGGTATGAGTGTCGGACACGGGTACATATCCAAGTGTGGATTCGGCATGACTAGAATTTGAGACACAGGGACACCTCTTCAAAGCAAAAATACACTTCTAAAGTTGAAATATTCCAATTTCTTTGGAGTATAATGGAAATACGTTTGATAAATAAGACTTAAAATCATTAAATATAGTACTAATGCCTTAACCTCTCTTCCCCTACTTTTTGTCGTGAGAGCCGCACTAGTTCAGCTTTCGTGGAGAAGTGTCGGGCAAATAAGTGTCGGGTACGGAATCCATACTCATATCCATGTCTTGTCGCGTTGACATGGGTACGGTCCGAAAAGTGAAGAGTCCAAGTAACTTAGATTATGAGAACTCTCTTTTCCTTTTATCTTATTGCTTTATAGATTCAGATTAATCTTTCTTGTTTGAGGATTGCTTGGAAACCCAATTGGGTCATAGTTCGCACTTTGCTCTTCCTGGCGATATATGCCTCTTACAAGATTTTTTTCCCCGTGCAGACGGATTGCATAGTGAGACTATCGCCTAGTGGTAATGTCGTCGGATGGGTTTTTCTTCACAATTTAAGGTATTGTTACATTCATATTCTTTTAATGCAGACCGTGATTTCATATCATTGTTTTTATCTCTCTAATGTTACTTCTCTTGCTTATTAGGGAGTCATTGATACATGCTGGTGAAAAGGTATGTTTTGACCGCATCACTTCATTTGCTTCTCGTGTTTTATCAGCTCATTTGACATTCTTCTAATGTTCTTTTGTACTGGCAATAACAATGTTCCAGAACTTGGAGGTTTTGAATGGCATAGCATGGGATAGCGATAAGCAACGCATTTTTGGTAAGCTTCTTTGCATGCTTTTCAGAATCCTAGTTCGTCATAGCTGGCTGTTGCCAGTGTGATGAACAAGAGTTCTGTTGTGTTATGAACGAGAGTTTCTCCGTTCATTCCATTGACACGACTAGCTTCCTTGTGCTATTTTTGGCCACACTTCACTTATACGTAGGACTGAAACCATCATTTCTCGCTATTGGCTTGTTTTGCAGTAACTGGTAAACTTTGGCCGAAACTATTTGAGATCAAGCTGCATCGTATGAAAGATCATTCGCATGTTAACATTCCAAAGCTTTGCATACCAAATGTTGAATTTTTCTAAACCTACGGGTAAGAGCGTCAAAGCTTCGAACAAGCTATAGGGCACATTAAACTCCATACGTCGGTGACTCTTGTAAATTGCATACCATCATTGAAGTTACATATGTCAAAGCTTAACCTTCAAACGCCATTTCTGTGCAAAAAAGTTCTGTACTATTTTACCAGATTTGAAATTGGATTTTGCAAACCCATTACACCTAATTTCTCTCAACTAGAAAATCGATTTCCGACTCTGATAAATTGTTCCTTATGTAGCTCAAAGAGTCGTGGCACAAATATTTGCAGACCAAGAGTCTTAAGAAAAGCAAAGCGTCTCCCTTGTGACGGGTCGGATCCGA
>VHZZ01000056.1:306428-321671 GCA_009801015.1 Silene noctiflora | reverse complement strand
GCGGAAACACGGTTTTTTAAACGGTTTTGAAGCGGTTTTATTAAAAATACGAAAAGTAAATTTCAAATAATAAATATCAAAAATAAATTAACAAGCACAAAAAAGTAATATTTAGGGGCGAGATGAGTAAAAGAGGGGCGATCTTTAGCAATGCCCTTTTATAATGTCAATTGCAACTACCAGAAAATACACCCCATCAGTTGTCATTCACATTGATAGAAGGTGGAACTTCTGCACATACAGTAGCCTCCGCTATGAATGGCAACTGGCATGGTGTATTTTTTAGGAGTTGTATACTTGTAATTGACATTATAAATTTGTAGTCTAGTTTAAAATGACAACTACAACTTCTAAAGGACCTTTTTTTTTTTTTTTTACAAAAATCAACGGCAACTAACACTACTAACGAACACTAGATTTGCAACTGAAATCTTGTGACGAAAAATAATTCTAACGGAAAATCAAATAGCTTGCAACAGACAGGATTGCGACGAACTGTCCATTACAGTCCCTTACACACAAAATGGCGCTATTAATTACCAACGAAATTTCCCTCACTAACTGATCTGATGATGTTGACTTCGTGTTGACCTTCACCTATTCCCTCGCAGAACTTTGTTTGCGACAACATATTAGTTACTTTAACAGACTTTCCCTCCAAAAATTACTTCAAAAGTTTACTATCAACAATATTTGATGGAGTTAACAAGAAAGGGTAGATTGTGCATAAAATTGGGACCTAAAAGATATACCATGTGCACTCATAAAAATAGGGGCACATAATGCCACGAACCTGTGTAAGAGAATATTTTAATTATATTTGTTATCTAATACCCATAAACCAGTGTCAAAATACTTTATTCATGTGGAAATACGAGTACCACGTGAAAAATGTCAAACCACACGGATACAATGAAAATTAACCATATTATTTTTGTTCAAGGAAATGTAATTTCTAAACTCCATACATTTTGAAGTAGGTTTGGCTACGGGTTGGGCCAGTGAGCGGACCCTAAACCGGCTTGTTTGTGGGTACCGCAGGTTGCTATAGAGAAATCTAGGGCGAAACCTAACCCGAGAAGAATATTTTTGTAACACCCCCATCTATCAAGAAGCCTTAACAAGACCTTCCCCAATAGTTAAAGGCGTTACCATCTCGGTTTCCCGAGGCAAGTAATAATCAAATGTCGATAATAGACCAATTAAGTAGATTACAAGTGATTACAAGATGACAAAAGAAAAGGTACAACTCATTATCATAAACTATACAACCAAGACTCAGTCGTCGTGACTCGTGGCAACTCGTCCCCCCGACTCCCAGCAAGACTTTCAAAGACAACCTGTCATACCGAACTGCTCACCATACGGATCACGGCAGACACAACACAAGAGACAACAGAGAAACACCACACACAATCAGTACCATACTAACATACAACGAATATAAACAATAGGTACACAAAACATCACAGTTCTCCACCTCCTTCCACAACGTACCACATCTCTCATCATCACATCACTGACTACACACCCGAGGTGTGTAGCCCTACAAGTGGGGGACCGCGGCCGTTCCCACCTAAGCCCCGCTCATCAAACCGAGCGATAACCCATGTCCATTAATGTGCACATCCCCTCCCGTGGCGGGTTCCACGGAGGGCGAACCAAGGGCGTGAAGCCACTCCCGCAAGTGACTCCACTCAGCCGAGAACGCATCTCGCAACACACACTCCAATCCCCAACTCCATCACATCGTCACATCAATCAGCATAAAGCATGCATTCATCATATCAACAACATTGCCAACATCGTCATACAATACGACAGTAACCAAATACCACATTACTGTGAACAACATCACGACTAACAACGTATAGTACTGAGTAGGGTAAACCTACCTCTAGCAAACCGCATTGACTCCTCACGCAACCTCACCGCACATGCCATCATCGACAACCTATGACACACAACGACGTCTAACCCTATTACTTCACAGAACTAGCCAAACAACGACCAAGACAACGACAACAACTGGATACATACCTATGCTAGCATCCGGCGACAAGACCGCTCCCCGACTCCTGCTCCCGACTCCCATGGCGACGCACCTCCCTTTGTTCTCGAGAGGGTGAGAACAAGGGAGAACTGACGAGGCGACATCTAGGTTTTAGGGAAAAGAAAAGAACTGAAACGAAACTGATTCCACTTTCTGATTTCGCGATATATCTTTTATCGCTACTCGTAACTTACTCGATCGAGTAACCTAGTTACTCGATCGAGTGCCCCCTACTCGATCGAGTAACTAGGTTACTCGATAGAGTGACCACAGCTAGATCGAGTACTCAACCATTACACCCCTAAGAGGGACTAACGAGACTCGGCAAGTACTAAGGTCAGTCAACGATGGTCAAAGGTCCTCAAAGGGCGGGTATTTCAATTTTCTTTTTAACTTTTTTTTAAACAAGATTGGCGGGCTGGACCGAGTTAGTCAGGATATGAGCTGGCCGGGTAACAAATGGGATGCACACAGATAATACTATTTCGTAGTTTTAAAATATTAAATATGAATTAATTGAGCAAGCAATTAGGGTTCTGATTGACCTTCAGAAAATCCGACTTTAAAACCTGTACTTATACATGTGTATATATAATGATTAATATTTGCTCGACACTTTAACTGACACAAATCCCCAAAAAATCTAATATTTACCATTAAAAAAATCTTAAAATCCAAATCCCCAAAAAAATCTTCATTGCCACAAAATTACTTATTCACATCCACAATTAACAAACTAGAAAATGATTTGTAAAATTTTCAACAACCCTAAAACAAAATCATTTTTTTTAATTTTTTTAATTTTTTTTTTCAAAAAAAGAAAAAAACAAGGACAAAGACTTGACTATAAAAAGCATCATGGCCTCATGGGCTACTCCAATTCTACAAAGTACAATATTTTGTCAAATTCCAGAGCATACTCTTCAAACAAGTGGTCTTCATTCATTCATTCAATTCCATTCAATTCAACACCATATAACACAAAACTTTCCTCACAATTCTTCCACCTCTCTCTAAACCTCAACCACCAACCCGACCCGAATGGCTACCGGACTCTCCATGAGTCCACCACCATTACCACTTACCCGACCCATTACAAAGCCCACTTTCTTAATTGGGCCGGTCTCCTTCCTCACCACCCCTCCCAATTACCGGCACTCCCCGCTATTCCGGCCACTCCGGACAAGAAACAAGGATAGGTTCGGCATTTGCTTCGTGTTGGAGGAACGGAAATTGAGCAGCGGTTCGGTTGATATTGCTAGTACTAGTACCGGTTCCGGTTCCGGTTCAGGGGAGGGTGAGGGAGGTGATAGGGTGACGGTGGTGAGTATAGAAGACAGTGACAGACGTATTATGGACGCGCGATTGGTGAACAAATTAGCAAGGAAGAAATCGGAACGGTTTACTTATTTGGTTGCGGCTGTTATGTCTAGTTTTGGTGTTACTTCTTTGGCTATTATGGCAGTTTATTACCGTTTTCATTGGCAAATGCAGGTAATAACTAATATCACTAATTCTCGTATGAGACGGCTTTATTTCTATCGCCATTTTATTTAAATACCGACGTGTATAAACACACAGCACAAAATACTTGTAATCTATAATTCAAATATTAGCTACAGTGATTTAGGTTGGGATACATTTTTAATTTTATTTTTTTGTGTGATTTTCATAGTCAAATGATTAATTTCAGTTAGACGGTTTCATACAAGAATTTGTGAAATGTAGCGATACTTGATACGTGAATCATATGAGCATATAATTTAACCGAAAGGAACAGTATTTTACTACGAATTTCTATAATTCTAATGATTTTGTTACTGTTTGATATGTAGGGAGGCGAGGTGCCAGTTACGGAGATGTTGGGTACATTTGCTCTATCAGTGGGTGCGGCAGTAAGTTTCTCGTCTTTCTACGGATTAAAAGATGAGTCACGAGGGTAGTACAATACAATCTGTGACGAAATATGTATGGTGCATTTGGTCTTAACGACTAGTTAAAGACATCTTCTGTTGCGTTCGGATTTTTTAAACATGTTGCTGCAGGTCAATCATTTACGTAAATGATCTAGACCAATTATGAATGTTGTCTCATGCTAAGTATGGCTAATTGTTTATTAAGTTCCGAGCTGGTGTGTAATTTGTTAATCTCAACTTGCTGGAAAGTCTAAAGTTAGTTGATTTCGACTAATTAATCATTCTTTTTCTTGGAATGAACTACTTAAAATCATATTTAAATTGCGATGTTTCGGGGTCCATCTGTATTGCCTCCTCAGTGGAATGATATTCTGATGGTAATGTTTATTACAGGTAGGAATGGAGTTTTGGGCGAGATGGGCGCATAGAGTTCTTTGGCACGCGTCTTTGTGGCATATGCACGAGGTTACTTTACTTTCTATATCATACGGAGTACAATTGAACTAAAGTAAACTAAATTTAAGAACATATGGCCCGGAATCTAGATTAATTATGCTAGAATTAGTTTACCTCACAATATCTGCATTTCAATGTGCCTAATGAACATTGGTTCAAGTTGGGTTAATTTGTGGAAGAATGAATTGAGTACGGTTTTAGACCATGGTTCACATTAGCTATGGAAGTTAAAACTTCAGAGAACTGACCATTTGGAGTATGACAGGAGTACTTACTATGTTCTGTGCATGTTTGCAGTCTCATCACAAACCCAGAGAAGGACCGTTTGAGCTAAATGATGTATTTGCGATTATAAATGCTGTCCCAGCAATAGCCCTTCTCAATTATGGTTTCTTCCACAAGGGTCTTGTTCCTGGTCTCTGTTTCGGTGCTGTAAGTCCCCTTACTCCCAACTAATGTCACAATTTGAGCCAGACAATCTCATGATAATGTTAATAATTAAGTTCAGCTGATCACAAAATTGATCCGAGGCTCATTTGTTATACTGGTGATCATTGGAACAGGGACTTGGAATTACAGTATTTGGAATGGCCTATATGTTTGTGCATGACGGTCTTGTTCACAAGCGATTTCCAGTTGGTCCGATTGCTGATGTCCCTTATTTTAGAAAGGTTGCTGCTGCTCATCAGGTAATTAGCCGCTTAAACTTTGTAGTTAACCAATTGTCTTCAGCAAGATTAGCACATAATTAGGATCAAGGACGTCGTTTATGATGGGATAAGAGGGAGTCAATATATGCATCCTTACCTTGTGAACATAGCTGACTAGCTGCATTTGCTTGCCGTATCATACACTTCATAGTTTGTCATATGCTTTAATCTTCTCATGGACTCATTATGATAGTCTAGAACTCTTGATTTAACTTATTTGCAAGCGGATTTGATCATACGAATTATATGAATTCAAACGTATCAATGGAACCAACTATGTGCTACTTCCACGGCTCCACCGCTGGTGGACCCATAAATATCTGTTTACAGATTTTTATTAACAATTTTAAAGATTGTTACATAAATTTTTTAGATTATATAAAATTTTCATCACCAAAACTAGCCATGATACATATCATAAATCATTTTACTGTGCCTCGTGAGGACCTCCATCCAAAATTCATTTGGCTTTGGTGGCTACTGGCTGGTCAATGTTAACTTCGACAATTATTTTTTCCACGTTTGATTTCTCAAAACTATTTTGATAGTAATTTTAGAAAGTTGTAAAAGTCGAGATCATTTCACCATGAAAGGTGAAAGCCGAAAGGCGACTATATAGATTGGATGAATGAAGTATGAGAGTGTATTAAACTTAGATAGTTACCCATTACGTGACTCTTGGAAATAGCAACAAGTCAAGCAAAGTGAGTCAGCAAACATGAATCAAATATTGGAAGTTAGTGATAATAATACATAGATTAATGAATCCATTATAAGAATAAAGAAGTTTAATCAAGTTAAGACAGAGATATGCAGTCACTTTCTAAGTGATCGCTGCAAATTTCCCAGGAAAAACGTAAAAAGTTTGCATTTTTTAAACATGATATGCCCGCTTTCCATTTCGGTGAGAATAGAAGGTTAATCAAGTTAAGTCAGAGATTTGTTGTCGCTTTCTAAGTGATCGCTGTTAATTTTCTGAGTCACGAAGTCATCTTGAACTTAACGGAGGTAGATTAGTGATTTAATCGTCGTCAGATTTAGTATTCTTATTGTTCATTGCATCTGTTTTTAAGTCTTCGTCACATTCAGATAGTTCTGCCAATGTTCACTAATATTAGAACTCAAAACTCAACCATTGACAATTTTGACATCACAGATCACACAGTTTTCGACAGTTTTCATCACGAGTCATTTGAGTTATCAATATGAGATCAGTATCGTTTGAAACAATGGTGTAGTGCTGTTACGTTTTGTAACGGAATCTAAGGGCTATAGATCTTATTCGATTGTGTTATTTTTCATGACAGTTACACCACACGGAGAAATTTAATGGTGTGCCATACGGACTATTCTTGGGACCAAGGGTAAGACCATCTTCTGGATGTACCTTCTTAGTCTTTTAGTTTCGCAATATGTATTTTGTTTCATGTGATTCCGAAAATTGTGGTATGTGGTGCAGGAGCTTGAGGAAGTGGGAGGGGTAGAGGAGTTGGAGAAAGAGATCAACCGTAGGATCAAGTTATCGAAGGGAGGCCCTGATCGGTCGAGATGATATCGTCTTCTATTGTCCGAAAATTTGCAGTTTAGATGGAAGATTTTTTGTTTTTCCATTGTTGGGTTTTCCTCTTTAGGGTGGAGGGAAATTTAGGAATGCTTATAGTGTTGATTCATGTAGAAAAAAGAATGAATGATACTGAAAATAGGAATGGAGGATTTAGAAAATTTCATCCTCTATTGTAAATCATGATTAATTGAATGGAATTAATACTCTACTAAGAAAATTATATTGAAATTGAGTGGAAAGTTTTGTCAATATTACATTTATTTATGTAACATATTTGAAGAAAAATCTAAAATTAATTATCGATTTAACAATAATTAACACGTGAGTGAATAATCATATGTCAGATACGGTTTGGATTGGATTAAGTTAAATCGATGCTTGTTTCTGTCCAAAAGAGAAATCAAATGTCAGATACGGGTTAGATTATTATTTAGATCATTTCGGTGTGTTTTTATCAAAATATTTTGCAATTGATGCGAAAGTTAGTTAGTGGATATAGGTTGGCCAATTTGTATAACTTTAAGATTTAGTCATCTATGCATCTCAAGTTAATTCAGGATTTTTTTAGTGTCATTTCAAACCAAGTCAAATTTTCCGTCTATTTAAGGTTGTTCTTTTCAAGCATGGGTCGATTTTGATAATTGCAATTCACGTTTGGGATACCTTTTATACAATATTATTTATTTGGAGGTGTGTTCTCTACTTCTCTTATATATATTTGGCACGTGTTTTACTTAAAAATCTAATCTGTAAAATCCGGCGTATTAGCTATTAATACATGTGAGAGAACTTAATACTTTTTGTAATTTAAGAATAATTCTTTTCATTTGAACAATATTTTAAGATAATAATATCTATTATAAAGTTGATTACCTCACTTTTGAACCATAAACATATTGTGAGAAGCAAAATACAACACATCACCAAAAAGTGGAATAATAATGAACCCTATAAAACGAGTAAAGGTGTGACAAATGTCCATACAAAACTTGGTAGACGGTCAATAATAATAGATAAAAAGATGATTAAAGTAAATAATTCTATTTGTTTAGTGGAAAATTGTCAACCCAATTTCAAGTATTGTACCAACCTATCACTTTTTTGCCTACATTATCAGGGGCCGGTCCTAGACATTTTAAGGTTATAGACAAAATTATAAAATGAGGTCCCGACTTTGTAAACATATAAGTACTAATATAATTCAATAAACGAAATAACAATTGCACAATTTTTTTTTAAAAAACATTAAATTTTTTTATTTTTTTTTCAAATTTTGAAAGATGAGATTGATTCTTCAAAAACCCTAAAAAATTTAGAAGCAAAAATGATTTTGGATTTGAAGAATTTGAGAGAGTCGACTCTCGTCAAAAAATCGAAAAAATCGAATTTTTTTCAAAAGGAAGCTAGGTAATATAGAACACAATACCTCTTATTACCTGGTAAGATCTAGTGGACTACTTCCCTTATTCTGATTTTCACATGTAATAAATGTTAGTTGACAAAAGGCCTCGAGTTATAGCCTATATAACGGACTTCTAATTCCGTTCTTATGAGCCCCTTCTAGACTTAGGTCCTCGTCACTTAATCCATCAAACACCCCTAAGAGCCGGCCCCTACATAATCACCATATTATAATTTCTTGTTGCATTACGTGTGATGTTAATTAGTTAATTCTTTGAATTAGCATTGTGGTTGGACTACCTTTTTAGCTTTATTATCTCCTTTGACTAATAATGAGTTTTAGTTAGACAAAGCTTAACTCTCAAGTAGATCAAAAGGTAATAAATCTTTATTTTCTTGTCGTTTCCGTTTGGAGTTGTTCTTCCTTGAGACGGGTCATTTTGATTTTTTTTAAAAGAGGGATTTTAAGACGATTTTACAGCTAAATGTGAATATTTTTGGAAAATAAGTTATCATAACCTGTAAAACTAGCTATATAATTGTGGTTACACGTGACCATTTTGATAGTAACAAAATCCCGTCTTTTTGAAAAAAGAAAATTCTCCGCCTGAAACAAGAATTTGTCTTCTGTCCCGGTGATATAACTTTCTTAACTTTACTTAGTGGTAAAATTAGGCTCCTGATGTTCTATTTGTAATAAACGAACCACATAACTTTAGTCGAAAGTGAATTTAAACTCTGTTATTTATTTTAAATGTTTTGTCAGAAGGTATCTAACATTTAGGCCACTTTGCACGCAGGTATCTAAACATTATTTTTTTTTTTGCCCAAAAATGCCTAAAATTTACGTCATTTGTTAACTACCAATTAACGTAATAAGAGTTAATTAATCACATAATTTAAATCTAGTAATAAGAGTTGATATATAAAGTATTACGGGTGGATAGGAGAAAAAAAAAGTTAAATTATGTGATTAATCGATCTTAAAGAAAGATATTAATAAGAGAGTAAAATAAATCACATTTTTCCATCAAGTCAAACCCCAAAGTCAACCTTTTTTTGACAGAAAACGTTATTTGGTACTTGTTAACAAATGACATGTAAACTTTAGATACTTTTGGGCAAAAAAAATAATGTTAGGTACCTACATGCAAACTGCCAAAAAACCCTTTGTTTTATCATGAATATTTTACAAAAAATCATTTTACATCCGACAAATAAAATATAAAATTCAGTTTTTATAATCTTATATATTTTATACAATATATAATTTTAATAGCAAGTATTTGTAATAATTTGACAATTGCTAAACAAATTATTATAAATGTAAAAATAGTTCATGTAATGTTATCATATTTTAACTTTGTTTATAATAGATGGATGTAAAATTATTTTTTTGATGGATAATTAATTGTTTATATAAATTAATAAAGTTGAATTAGTAATTTTTATGTGTTTTTAGTTGTATAATATCAACCGTTCATGAAATTTTTTTTGTTAGTTTTTATTATAGAAAATATTACGAAAAATTAGTCAAAATATGCTCTTATATAAAGACTAAATTTGTACTTTTCTATTATATGCTAACATTTTACTTTGTGGCGATTTAAACAATCAAAATTTTGTTTCAAATTTTATTTTCATAAAACTTTTAAAATAAGATCTTAAATTTATTTTTAAATTGCTGATTTTATTTTAAAAAAATAAATCAAACCATTGGTATCAAGAATGAAGTTTTAACTAAAAAATAAACCTAACCATTGCCTTCGGGTAAATACTACTCTACTACTATACCTACCTCCAGTTGTATAATGAGCATTGTACAACCACTATACATTTATCCGAGGTTTTGTGTAATTTTTATGAGATTTTCTAAGTTTATTTTTTATGTTTAAGTAGATGAGTTCATATACTTTACCGTATAACTCAGATTCTTTAAAATAAAACTCGAAAACTTTAGTATAGAGCTCGAATTCTAAACCATATAACTGGTGATATAGTGTACTAATTGCTTCGTAGCAATCTAAACTATCCTGGGTTTTTTTCGAACGTGATTTAAACTCATACCACTATGTGAAACAAATCACCTCTTATAAACATACCCTTACCTTTTTTAGCCTTCTCGTAAAACACAAGCTCAAACAACAAAACCCATAATATGCGGTGAGAGATCGTCTTCTCTCACAAAGTTTTTAGACGTGAGAACCATTTCTTCCATACTTTTTTATAAGCACTTCGTGATTCTTTTATTATTGATAGCGACATAAAATAACTTTTTCATTTGGTACATATTTTTATAACAATGGTTACCTCTTTTATCGTAGATGTAACTATTTTCGTTTATACACCATTTTATATTATACATACCTATTTTATTACTTTTATTACCATTTTTACATTGAATTGTCATTTGTCTCTTTCAAGAGACCTACTGGTAAAACAATGTATATATTCAGAACATAAAAAAGAAAAAAATAACTAAAGGGAGAATAAATAATAAATTAATAACCACCATTTATTTTCTTTTATTAAACAAATTTTAGTATTAAAATACTTGACATTCTCTTAAAGTTGAAAAATTCTTGTGTCTTCCAGTACGACCTTACACCTTACAGCTAAGCTTAAGTTAAGTGTAAGGATCACGGTCCTCCGGACGAAACAATAATTTTTCCTTAATATTATATGTTTAATAATTTGATAATCATCATCACCAATCGTGAACCTTCTCCCATCTTCTGGGAGGGTATTTCCAAAGATCACGACATCCTTCTGCATTAACAGTTAGACATTGTCTATAAAATCCGTCTTCTCTAATTACCCACTCTACGTAATGAGAATAACAATTACGGTGGTATAGGTCGCCGTAATGGGCAAAATAACAATAATCGCTTATGCTACGTGTATATACGTCAAAAACTTTATCCTTATTCTCGAAGTAAAAATGACAAAAATATACCGGTTTTCCCCACGGTAATATATAGGTATAATCATGGACGTTATATATGAAAACATCATTATTCGGCTTTAAAGATCGGAGCCCTGTATCGGATCTTGCATCTTGGCAACGGAATTGTACCTCCGGCCAACGATCGATTTCATTTCTTATATATACGCGATCGTCGAAAATACTTTCTACCATAATAGTATAAGTCGTGACGATATATAGTGTTACCAAGATATAGATAGAAGAAGATAATTTGTGATAATTCATGATTTATGATGTTTTTTTATTCTTTTATGTTTTACTAATTTATATAAAAATAGTTAATTTTTATGTTACGAAAAAAAAAAAAACATCTAAGTAATAACTCATTTGTTAACTGTTGTTAAATTAATGTGTTATGTATTAGATGATTTCACGGTTTATATATGTGTAATTAATTCTTCATCAATAAAAAAAGCTTGTGTAATAGTATTACAATTTAAATATGCACTCTCGGTCATAATCATTTGTTTACCAAATTTACTTATGAATGTTTCATTTATTTTTTTACTTTTTTATATTGGAAATATTTCTGCAGGGTATTTGATCATCCACATAACCGATTGTCTACTTGTCACATGGGTAATATTTGACTCGTCACACGCTTGTGATGGTTATTCCCATAACGAGGGAGACTTACGGGTAATTAGACATGGCAAAAGCAACAAGACCCGATTGATCTGTCCCGAAAAGGCTGCCTCGAGATCCGAAATTGATTCAAACTATATCACCCGAATGTGACCCGAAAGCCAAATTGACCCGACCCAACCCAACCCGAACATGACCCGATCAACTTTCTTGATCCGTAACTAACCCGGCCCGAAAATGACACGATCCGAAAACATCAAACCCGAAAATAACTCGACAAAATATAACTCTAATTGAACCGAAAAAGCGTGAAATGGATTTTTATCTCTTATTCATTGACCCGAAAATGACCTGACTTTAAACAACCCGAAAAAGACCTGACCAACAAATCTGAAACACACCCGACCTCCCAAACGACCAGACCCACCTCGAATTAACACGAAATGAATAAGAGTCCCGAACTGACCCGGCTCGATTGACCCTTTGCCCAGGTCTACATACGAGCTCCTAAACGACTAAAATTGAAGTGTATAATACACGGTTTTTGGGATTTTAGGTTCGGGAACAAAAATGTCTGTAAATCATACGGACGATTCATCGGGTCAGATAACGCGACCAGAATTTTTTTGAGAAGCAACAGAGTACATTTAAGGGTGTCAATACGCGATAAACGAGTTTCGGATGAAAATCGGGTATTTGTTAAAACTAGCTAAATGCTTCTTATTTAGGGCTGACAATCGAATACAATAACTCATGAATCGACCCCTTACACATGGTACAAAAATTGAGAGGAAAAGAAACTTGATCCGGTACGACCTCCCAAACGTTTAAATTTAATTGTATAATACACGGTTTTTGAGATTTCAGGGTCTTCGGACAAAAATGTCCATAAATAATACGAACGGTTCCTCGACTTAGCTAAAGCAGCCACACATTTTTTGAGAAGAAACAAAAGACATAAGAGGGTGTCGGTATGCAATGAACTAGTCTCGGAAATCAGGTACTCATTGAAAATAGATGATAATTTGTTATTTAAGGCTGAAATCGAATATGGTAACTTATGAATCGACCCCAGACACGTGGTGGAAAAACTGGGAGGAAAAAAACATGACCGATATGAGCTCCAAAATGCCTCAAATTTAAGTGCATAACACGGTTTTTGGGATTTCAGGGTCCCGGGAGAAAAAACGTCCGTAAATGATTTGGAAGATTCCTCGGGTCAGCTAAAGCAGACACACAAATTTTGAGAAGAAACAGAAGACATTTGAGTGTGCCAGTATGCAATAAACTAGTCTCAAACGAAAATCGGGTATTTTTAAAATAGATGATAACTAGTTATTTAGGGTTGAAATTGAATACGGAAACTCATGAAGCGATCTCAAACATGTGGTGTAAAAACTGGCAGAAAAAGAAACATAACACGGTACGAGCTCCCAAACTGCTCAAATTTAAGTGTATAATACATGGTTTTCGGGATTTCAAATAGACCTGAAACTGACCCGTTGACCTAATTTGCCGGGTCTATTTTCAGGGTCAAAGACAAAAACGTCCGTAAATCGTACTGACGGTTCGTCGAGTCAGCTAAAGTAACCATTCAAGTTTTTAGAAGAAACAGAGGACATTTGAGTGTGCCGGAATGCGTTAAACTAGTCTCGGACGAAAATCGGGCACTCCTCAAAAATAGATGATAACTTTTTATTTAGGGTTGAAATCGAATATGATAACTGATGAAGCGAACCAAGACACGTAGTGGAAAAACTGGGAGTAAAAGAAACATGACACGGTACGAGCTCCCAAACGGCTCAAATTGAAGTGCATAAATACACGATTTTCGGGATTTCAGGGTCTCGGGACAAAAATGTCCGTAAAACGTACGAATGTTTCCTCGGGTCAGCTAAAGTAACCACACAAAGTTTGAGAAGAAACAGGGGACATATGAGTGTGCCAATATGCGATAAACTAGTCTTGGACAAAAATCGGGTACTCCTTAAAAAAAAAGATGATAACTTGTTTTTTATGGCTGGAATGGAATACAGTAACTGATAAAGCGACCCCAGACACGTGATGGAAAAACTGGGAGTAAAAGTAACATGACCTGGTACTACTTCCCAAAACAGCTCAAAATTAAGTGTATAATACACGGTTTTCGAGATTTCAAGGTTCCAAAACAAAAATGTCTGTAAATCATACGGACAGTTCCTCGGGTCAGCTAAAGCTGTCACACAAATTTTGAGAAGAAACAGACGACATTTGAGTGTGTTGGTAAACGAGTCTCGGACGAAAATACGGTACTCCTTTAAAATAGTTGAATACCTATTATTTAAGGCAGGAAATAGAATACAGTTATTCATGGAACGACCCCAGACATGTGGTAGAAAATATGGTAGGAAAAGAAACATGACTCAGAACGACCTCTCAAACGGCTCAAAATTATGTGTATAATACACGATTTTCAGGATTTCAGGGTCACCAAAAAAAAAATTCTGTAAATAATACGGACGGTTTCTCAGGTTAGATAAAGGAGCCACACAAATTTTGAGAAACCAATATAGTACATTTGAAGGTGCTTGTACGCGATAAACGAATCTTGGACGAAAATCAGGTACTCCTTAAAAATAGATGAATATTTCTTGTTTAGGTCTGAAAATCGAATACGGTAACTCATGAAGCGACCCCACACACGTGGTGGAAAAACCGAGAGTAAAAGAAATATGACCCTGTACGAGCTCCCAAATGACTCAAATTTAAGTGCATAATACACGGTTTTCGTGATTTCAGGATCTCGGGACAAAAACGTCCGTAAATCGTTCGGACGGTTCCTCGACTCCGCTAAAGCAGCCAAATAAATTTTGAGAAGAAACAAAGGACATCTGAGTCTGCCGGTATGCGAAAAACTAGTTTCGGACGAAAATCGAGTACTCCTTAAAAATAGATGATAACTTGTTATTTAGGGCTGAAATCGAATACGGTAACTGATGAAGCGCCCCAAGACATCTGGTGGAAAATCTGGGAGTAAAATAAACGCGATCCGGTACGACCTTCTAAACGGTTCAAATTTAAGTGTATAATACACGGTTTCCAAGATTTGAGGGTTCCGGGACAAAAACGTCAGTAAAATATAAGGACGGTTCCTCGGGTCAGATAAAACAACCACACAAATTTTCAGAAGAAACAAAGGACATTTACGTGTGCCGGTATGCGATAAACTAGTTTGTGACGAAAATCGGGTACTCCTTCAAAATAGATGATAACTTATTATTTATGGTTGAAATCGAATATGATAACTTATGAAGTGACCTTTGACACATGATTGAAAATCTGGGAGGAAAAGAAACGTGACCTGGTACGAGCTGCCAAACGGTTCAAATTTAAGTGCATAATACACGGTTTTCAAGATTTCACGGTCTCGTAAAAAAGACGTCTGTAAATCATACGGACGGTTCCTCTGTTCAGCTAAAGCAACCACACAAATTTTGAGAAGAAACAGAGGACATTTCACTATAAGAATTGTGAAATCGGGCGACAGGCAAGAGGCGACTGCTGAAGGTAGACGCCAAATTGGCGACTGAAAA
>VHZZ01000056.1:275157-290381 GCA_009801015.1 Silene noctiflora | reverse complement strand
CAAACCCTCTCCATTTCGTAAAAGAAATAGAGATTTATTTCCTTTTCACAAAGAAATATTATAAGTATTATACGAGTATATTGCGTTTCTCTCCTTACTACGTCTTACCTTTATTTTTCACGATAAAATCAGGAATATATGCAAGGACAAAATTGGGACACACATTCTTATAATTACCTTAATACCTTAGCATGTGACATCTAGATATCACCAAAACGGACATAGACACGACACGAACACGTGACACGACATCCAATAAAATTCAGGACACGGGACACGTTATTTAAATTTAATAAAATATATATTTATAGTTAAAATTAACGTTTTATTTTATTTTTGTAAATGTATTTGATATTAAATTTAAATAATTGAAGCTGAAATTTGACTTTGACTATAACTTATTCTCATTTCTCACTCAAACTCGTCTTCTAATCAATTTTTTTCAGTCTTTCGACATCTCATTCCTCATTTATTAGTCTCCGAGACATTTAGGCGTGTCCGGCATGTGTCTGATGAGTGTAGGTCAGACCTTTATAAATCTCAGAAAATACATTGTTAAAGACCGCTTTGTTAGCGAGTTGGGTCTAAGCAAATCCAATGGTTGAAATTCGCTTTTTAGCAACTCCGGCTCTACCAAGCTGCTAGCTTGAAACTAATTTGCTTGCTTTCTATTTGATGATAAAGTGATGTAGAATTACTTAAGCTACAATATGTTTGTTGCTTACCATTGGAGAAGTAGCCAAAAAGCAACAAACACTTAAGCTACAATATGTTTGTTGCTTACCATTGGGCCGTTGATAAACGACAACATATGCATGATAGGGTCCTTAAAAGTTATGACATGGGCTCTAATGTTGGGCTTACGAATAAGAACGGCTGTTTCCGAATGACCCAATAAGAACAAGTGAACAACTGTGTTGGCTAAGTATGATGATTAATGATTAACAAGGCCAATTTAAGGGTGCAGGTTAAGTCAAACACTAAGTTGACCCACCTCTTGGAGAAGTGAACAGGCGATTTACAAGTAACTTAACCTCAAACCACTTTAAATTAATACAGCAAATCTCTCGAGCATTATCCGTTACAAGGTTACGACGGGTCAAGTACTATTCATGTGGATAGATAAGACAAAACAGAATATAAATAGTATTTAACCCGTCTCAAGCTTGTGCCGGATATGGCCGTCACAAATGAGAATTTATGAAATTAAATATAGTTAAAAAATCGACTTGTAAAATTCAAATGGTCATCAATGACGTAAAAGATGTCATAAAATGAAAGAATCACGGTCTACTCGAATTGGTCCGATAAGTAAATAATAGGAAGATAATAGGTTATAGAAGGATCAGTAATAATATTCCGTACAAAATAGTTAAAAAAATGAGAAAATTAATAGTCAAAGATAGCCTACATCAATTTAGTTTTGTGCAATTTGGTTTTATTTATTACCAGACAAAGTTATGAACATATTCGAGAAAAAAACACGATAATATGATACATGATATTGTGGATGGAAGCGGCCTTACCTTTATGTTAACAACAGAGACGAGTTATTTCCAAATAACTCTTTACAGTCCATTACAATGCAAGGGACTTGAATTATACGACGGTCAAGGGTTGCTTCATAGGAAGAATCCCATTATCTGCATCTAAGCCATCTATAGTATTAGAGCCATATGCACCTTTGACGAGGCAACAATATTGCAGTGTCGCTCGAGGCCAGAAATCGCTTCTGATGCAACATAGTAGTGTTTCAGTGTTTGTGCAGAACTAGAAGGTTACCATATGGGACTTGAATCTCACAAATTCTTGATAAATACGGAGTATCTGTTTTAACTGTAAAACGGATCCAAATAAGTATCATATGATAATGGTAATTGTCTAGGGTGGTAATAACAAAAGTTTGAACCTTACGATTTACCATTAAAACGGATATTGTCATCTTAAACAAGACTAACGGGCGGGAATAAATCAATGACTAATGTATTCCTCAGGTATGTCAAGCTCTATGCCTCTATTTCCATAACAGTCCACGTACATAGAAGAAACGTGCATGCAATGAGTTCAACCTTGAATGCTATAGGCTTCTATGTTTATGCTAAAATAATAACATACGGAGTATCTAATTTCAGAAAGACGTGCATTGGTGGGACCCTATAAAGGCTGTAATTAAGCATAATTCTGGGTACATTTCATGAATTAGCAACTAAATATGTTCATTAATCATTACAAAGAAATTAAGAAATTAGCTTCAAGAGAGAAGACAGACACAGAGTGTTCTAATTTCGACGACAAATAAAAGGGAACTCCTCATTTTTAGCATAACAAATTGGTTTATAAACAGGTAATATCATGTCTTTTCGTATAACTGTTAATTCGCCTGACAGCATTGTGTTTATACAAAGATAGGTCGTTTTGAATGCACATAAGCCCTCCGTCTCAGTCAATAGTTATCTATGTTTGAAATCTCCCATACAAAAAAGTACTCCATAATAGATAAGTTTTGATTGGGAACGGGGAGTACATTGTGTGTGAAGCTGAAATATGCTCCTAGTTATGTCAGTTAGTTACTTAGTTCCCTACATGCTACATTTAGACCGATACTACCTATATGTGAACGGTAGCCAATGGTTGTCTGATAAAACCATCAAAGGAAACATCAACAAATGGGTAATGCAATTCTAACAGGTAAACACGGCTAAAAAGCAACAAAGAAACAAGAAATGTTAAGCCACGACATTTCACAATTCACGACTGAATTGCAACAGAACCTGTGATTAAATTTGATTGATTACCTATTGTCGATTTTGACTGCTGTTGTAAACTTATCTTTGGCAAGTTAGTTTAGAGAGTATTAGTACATGATAGGAGGTGTAGAGTGTAGAGTTTAGAGTTTAAACACTGACCTGTCCAGAATTTCACCAGTTCGGCAGTTTCCGTCACGTCTTAAAGTTCTTCTCTTGGTTTTTCCTGCTTCTTCACAGGTAGAAAATGGAGACAGATGAAAGTAGTGCATCACAGCATGTGGTGGCAGTGGCACTAACAGGGAGCCGAAAAAGCAAGTTTATTCTCAGGTGGGCATTAGATCAATTCCTGCCAGAGGGAAATGTCAGGTTCAAGATCTTACATGTTTACCCCAAAATTACTGTAATTCCTACACCAAGTAAGTCTTCACATTTAACTGCAAATCAATTAGAAACAGTATCTCCCGGGAGGATCAGAAGGGCGGTAAAGCTCTCACTCCTGAAATTTTCAGGGTCTCGAATCTGAGACCTCTGATTAAGCTTTAGATCTACTTCAACCTATTGATTGTTTTCAGGAGAACTCTTACAATTTCAGGCAATTTGTCAGATTAACTGATCAGCTATTTGACAATTGATTTCAGTGGGAACATGGGTACCTGTAGCAGAAGTTCGAGATGATTTAGTCTGTAGTTATAAGCAGGAAACTGAGTGGAAGAAGAAGAAGAAACTTCTTCCCTACAAGAAAGCCTTGGAAGCACAAAAGGTCACTTTTTTTTTTTTTTTTACAACGGTAAAAAGAGCTGCAATTACATAATGTAAGGGCTCACTAAGCCCTTAATACACGCATAACTTAACATCCCTAAATTAAAAGGTCACTGTTGTACTGATAAATAAGTGACAAATACACAAATGCGTGTATTCCAACAATAATTTATTGTCGAACCAATGTTAATACTCATTCAATTAGATGATTTGTCGAATGTGTATTTGGCTTCATGGAACAAAATGTTGTTAGACCGTCTTACAGTAAATCTGAGTTTGAGGTAATTCTTACAGTGTGTGATGTGCAGATAGAATCAGACATTGTAGTAATCGAATCAGATGATGTAGCCATGGCACTATGCTTGGAGATTGAAAGACATTACATAAGACATCTTGTTATTGGGTCTTCGTCGACTAGCGCATGGTACCTCTAATGACGCATCTCACGATGTTTTTCTTTCATATGACTACGACTATTCTCATCAGCTACTGTCATGCTTGTATTTGTAGGAAATACCTGTCACTAACCAAAATGCTGACAAATCAGAACCTACCAGCAGTTATTTCGGATAACGCTCCAAGTTTTTGCTCAATTTATGTTGTTGCCGATGGAAAGCTTCAGACATTGCGACCATCAGAGTCAAAACCAACGGTGATCTCTGTACACAACACGAGTGATTATTCTTCAGACTCATTTACAGATAATTCTAGCTCATCTTCACTAACCTTAGGTGAGTTTTCGAATAATACAACAGTAACAACATTACCCATTGCATCAGGAGCTCCCCAAGCATGACAATGTAAGGGTGGATCGAATGTACGCAACCTCACCCCAGTTGACAAAATAAGTGCTTTCTGAAATTACACCATAAAGAAACACGAGTCAAAATTACATCAAATTATTATTTCACAACTTAATACACACATACAGGGTACTAGTTAGTAATCATTTTTGTATCTTCATAATCCAGCATCACGGAGTAAAGATTTTACCAATAGTATGAAAGAAAACCTCAAGTTTTTTTTTTTTTTTTTGCATCATCCTAGCTTTCATCTTACCATTATTGACTCCTCCGAGATTGTTTCCACTGTAGGCCGTCTATTGAAGACCAAAGAGCTTGGCAATCTAGGCAACCCAGGCCAAGGGTCGTATACTTCAACCAACAACTACAAGCCCGAACCATCAGAATCTTACCCAAACAGTATGTCCGTACAAAAGAGAATCAGGGAATCAAAGGAAGCAACCCATTACAGCTATCAGGGTACAAATAAAAGCTTGGGGAATAACACTGGTGTAAATCACAGTTACAACAGCGGCGATTCAGGATCGTGGGCTTCAGATGGAACATCTCCTGGAGGGTCATTTGCCGGGACCCCACCTACAGGCTCTTCTGTAAGCATCCCATACGGAGGATCTTTTACAGGGACCCCACCTACAGGTTCTTCTGTTAGCATTCCGACTGGAGGATCTTTCACAGGGACCCCACCTACAGGGTCACCTATGAGTATTCCAATGGGAGGATCTTTTGTGGGGACACCGCCTGCAGGGTCCTATGTAGGAACGTCTGCAGCTGTCTCTTTTGTAGGAGGATCTTTTACGGGAGCCCCACCCATAGGGTCATCTGTGAGCATTCCAATGGGAAGCTCACAACACGCAGGATCTTATGTCGGAACTCCTCCAGTCTCTTTTGTCGGAACGCCACCGGGATCATTTATGGCTACAGGACCGTCATCTCCAGCTACTTCTGAGGACCAGGTAGATCATCCAATAACAATCTTTTTTGTTGAACGACTGCATGTAGACTTGTCAAAACTCGACTTGACCCAGAAACCCGACCCGCTCGACCCGTTTTTAGGGTTACAAACCCGGTTTTTTCGACCCATGACCCGTTTGACCTGAACCCGAAATGACCTGTTATTTTAGGGTTGAGACCCGACCCAAACGGGTCAACCCATTGGGTCAAAGGTAAATCAAGAATTTTATTAAAATATTAATATTTATATATTATATTTGAAAAAAATAGTTAAAAAATTGTTTTTTTGTTATTAAAAATTACAAATACAAGTATACAATTAATTTGTCAATTTTATATAACTTTTATAATACTTAATAATAAAATAATTATTAAAAAAATTTAACTTAATAGTTATGTCAATATAATTAATGTAAATGTTGAATATGAAAAAAATATTAATTTTAAATATGTTTTACCTTTTTAAAATAAAAAAATATATTAAAAAAGTCATTATAAATTATTTCTTGACCCGTATTCTAACCCTAACCCGACCCGTAACCCGTATCTGGCCCGACCCATATTCTGACCCGACCCGCCCGACCCGTTTGACAAGTCTAACTGCAAGGTATGGCAAAAAGACCAATTAGGTCAGGTCGTTTACGATTTGCGTAATTAAAGTGTTATCAAGTCATTTCGGGTAATAGTCAGTTCAGGTTCAGATTATTTATGGGTCATGCATTACAACTGGGTCTATCAAGTCATGTTCATGTCGTGGCTATTAAGGTCATCGTTTAAAATTAGTCTTTGAGTCAGGTTAATTTCAGACCCGGTCTACTTCGTGGTTATTCTTTTAGAATCCGGTCCGATAAGCTTTGCTAGGTCTAGTTATAAACTTATTATGTCTCTACTGCTCTACATATGACTTATGAGCTCACACAATCCGCAGGTTTACGAGCTAGAGAAGTTGAGAATGGAACTAAGACACGTTGAAAAAATGTATGAGCTTGCTCAAAACAATGACATGAATGAAAAGGTACGTACTAAAATATTGTTCCAAGAAACCTTCTCTTAAAATAAAACTAATTATTGTCAGTTAGTTTATTTATGCTATTATAGCTCTTTTTTCCAATTGATCAGCTAAATACTCTAAGCAAGGAACTCGAAGCAGCCTTAAAGCTGCAAGAAGGAAAAGTTAAAGAAATAACAAGCACAGAAAAGAACAAACACAAAGCTGGAGAAAGTAAAACAGTAAAATCAGGCGAGCATGGTGAAAGAAATGCACCTCGACACAAAGGAGAAGCCAAGGCTGCTGATAAGACGGAGGAGAATGAGAATAAGCGCCAAGAGCTGCTAGCAAGCCCAATTACTCAGTGTCAGAAGTTCAATTGGAATGAGCTCATGGAGGCCACCTCAAACCTATCTGCAGAATTTAAGATTGGGAGTGGTGCATTTGGAACTGTGTACAAGTGCAAATTGCATCACACGACAGCCGCAGTGAAGGTGCTCCATTCCAAAGACACTGTCACCAACAAGCAATTTCTTCAAGAGGTATGAGATCATTATCTTATAATACTCATCTTGTTGCTTCGATTCTTCACATCTGGTGTCCCATGGCAGACATAACACTCAAGGATATGGATGTGGGATTCGTACCTCACACTTAACAAACCGACACTTGTGCACCTCATCTCCTAGCAGAGATACAAATGTAGGCTTGCATTAAAAATTAAAGGAAGAGGATGGTTCATGAAGCAGGATAGTATGATTAATGATTTTAAGCCTATTGCCTCAAAGCCCTAAACATATCACTCTAAAAGTCCAAAATATTTCATACTTCTACTAGTTATATTCTTTTTAAACGCGTTCTCATACCTATAATTAAAATTCAAGACAAGGTAGTTCTCTTAAAATACTAATCATGCCGAGTCTTAAACTTGGATGCACACCCATGAAAGAAACGTGTACCTGACTTATAGTTATATAGGTTACTTGTACTCAATTACAAGTTTCAGACACAAAAAGAGCTATAATGTAAAGAGAATGTTCTCTTGGCTTAAAATGAAGTGTCCGTGGGTCGTGACAGCACATGAAACATAGCCAAGGGAAGTGTTGAAGTAACATAGATATTGGCAATATTTCTATATCAGTAATTTGAGCAAATTAACTTCAAAGATTACCTGAATGAGCATTCCCAATTGACAGTTGGAAATTTTGAGCACTATTCGTCACCCACACATACTACTGCTGCTAGGGGCAGTTCCAGAAAAGAGTTGCCTGGTATACGAGTACATGGAAAATGGCAGCCTTGATGATAGACTGTTCCGAAAGAGCAATATCCCTCCTCTTCCATGGTATGAAAGGGTTAGAATTTGCTGGGAGGTCGCAAGTGCTTTGGCCTTTCTCCACAGCACTAAGCCCAAACCCATTATTCATCGTGACCTGAAACCAGCTAACATCTTGCTTGATCAGCACTTAGTCAGCAAGATTGGCGATGCCGGGCTCGGTACAACTATAAATGCTGAGCCGAATGATCAGTCTCTCAGGACATTGTACAAGGAAACAAGCCCGGTCGGCACCCTTTGTTATATTGACCCCGAGTACCAAAGAACGGGCAGGGTTTCAACCAAATCTGATGTATACGCTTTAGGAATTGTAATTTTACAGTTGCTGACAGCAAAACCCGCTGTTGGTATATCCTATTTGATTGAAGATGCCATAGAAGAAGGTACATTGACCGAAGTCTTGGATCAAGAAGCAGGAACCTGGGCTGAGGATGTGGCACTTGAACTGGCTACATTAGGACTCAAGTGTTCTGAGCTACGGGGTAAAGATAGGCCTGACCTAAGAGAGATTGTTCTGCCTACCTTAGAGAAAATGAAAGAAGGAGCAGATAGCGCACGGGAAAAAGCTGCAAATGCCCCGGCAGCACTGCCAACTCACTTCATCTGCCCGATTAGCAAGGTACGTCTTTCCCCAATTCCCTAATTTATTTCGGTTTTCCCATTTCCAAGAACATGACTAGACCTGCCAAGCTTGTCTAATTGTATCTCAACTCGATGTTCTATCTCAAAAGACTGAAAATCTTTATGCTAATTTTAAGAGGTTTTGAATGCCAAACCTCAATATTGGAGATCCTTGATTTATAATCCTAACCTTTGAGCTTCATTTCTGAACATAGGACATCATGGAGGACCCGTATATAGCAGCAGATGGATATACTTATGATCGGGTAGCTATTGAGCAGTGGCTGGCAGAAAACACCTTATCACCCACGACAAGCCTCCCGCTTCCTCACAAGTTCATAATGCCCAACTATACTCTACTTGAAGCTATTAAGCAATGGAAGTCAAAGCAGCACCCCTGACCTGAGTGATGACCCATCATTCAGAGTAGTTACCGGCCATGTCCCTTTTTCACATCTATACTTCTCTTAGTTTTTGTTCGCCTTGAATTCGAGGAACACTGCGTGCATGAAACATTAGCATTTTACAGACTAGGACCGCCATATTGGTCCAGCATGAGCAAAAATGCTAACATTAATAGTGTGTCCCTCTTTCTGCAGCTAAATCAATGGGTAAAACAGTAGACATTGTGTAGTTGCCAAACAGGGAATTGAATCATTTTAACCTAACCAAATTTAACTTTGGTAGTAGCAGGAGTTCTTGCCAGCTAAAAACTTGCCAATTCATCAATACGTACTAATCTGATACTATCCCAGTTCATCAATTTAATTAAACTGGAAACTTTGTGCTCAATTGCTTGCTACAGGACATCATAAACCCTTAAATGTATTATTGCTTATAAAACAAAAGGACAGAACTTTACATAACCTTCTCCAGCAAACATCCAGCACAAAATGTTGCTCAGTTCATTAGAATTCGTCCGGAGTGACAAGTTTATAACAAGTAAACCTACCATTAGCTCTTTGATAAAGGAGTGAAAGGAGTATGCCGGCTATTTTGATGATTAAGAGCAACGAAACCCAAAGCTAACAATAATTTTATATCATGCTCTTGAACTTTTGTCGAAACACCACAATCAGCACAAAAAATCATCTCCCGAAAAAAAATAGTGCTTTGCCTATATACAGAAATAAAACAACAATTCATATCACATTTCTCCACTGAGTAAATTTCAAATTGCAATTGATAAAATTCGAGTAATAAATGCTGAAGTGAGAACTCTTCTAGGGTGTTGGCAGATTGGGGATCTGATATTGCTTATGTTGTATACTTGAATCCTTCAACTTATGCCGACTTCTGAATTCAAACTAGTTAATGTAACAAAAGCAAGAAGATTGTCTCATTAGGAAGTATCCAAGCTAATATAGAGCAACTGCCCAGCTACAACTCATTTAGAAAGCAACAGCATCAAAATTACCTTCTAACAAAAAAACTCCATACCTAGAATCGGTAAACAAACACCTCAAATACAAAACTCAAACCAAGAGAATTTCTCGTGGTACCGCCTAGGCGCCTACATTGCACAGAAAATTGAGACATAAACCCCTCCTCCCACCAAACGCAAATAAAAGAAAAAACAGGCTTTGTAGGCTCCTCCTCAATGGCAAAACAAGGATGTGTATTTAGGGGTGTGAACAAGTATCATTTCTGTACTTAGGCAATCTGGCCAAATCCTATCAACTAAGCATCTCCTGAACATCAACCACACTCATCATATACACTATCATTTCTGTCAAAATTCTATCAACTATAAACCATCATACTACAAATATCTTTAACCCCATCGCACTCGGGCAATCTGGCCAAATCGTCAGCAAACATCCTAGGGTTGCATCAAGCCATCTATGAATCTATGATGGCCAACTTGACATAGAAACATCAACTAATATGCATATGACGGCTAAACTTGACAGCCATGTGGCAAAGTTATTCTTAAGTGTCAATGAGCCAGAGCTACAGTCGGCAACCACAATTCACTAAGACAACATCAATGAGGGTGGCTTAAAGGTTATAATACAACCTGAAGACAGCTTCCTACGGCACAATGTCAAAATCAGTTGAGTAGTGTCAACAAACATCCTAAGAATGCACACATTAAAAGTCCATAATAGTAAATTTTGATCCAGTATCAAGCAATAAAACAGTTTGTCACAATATCTATGAATTCCCATGGATCAGATACGACGGGGCCAAAACAAAGCTAAACAACTAATTTAAGCACATGAATGGGGCCAAAAAAAAAGGCCTACTATGTCCATGTGTTGGTTTTGAATATCTCAAATCATCATCACAGTGTCAAACGCTACAAAACAGCAAAAAATCCCAAGTGCCACCTGAACTAATAAAATCATTGAAGATGGATTTGTAACCTATGCAGTATGCTCAGTGGAAGGAGAAGTCATCATGAAAAAAGCTCAGGGCGAGACACGTAAGAATCTCATCCACTACCCATTAACACCATTGGTGCTTCGTCTCATCATGGCTTACTCATTCTGTCTCACAATAACATTCATACTCATTGGAGGCCTATCCAAGTATCCAACACCAACAGATACCCAATATTCCTATTTTGAATCAACTCATTATCTCTAGGAGTAACTCCCCAAATTGACAATCCCAGCATATCTTGAACATTAACCATACTCATCATATAATCTCCCTTAGATACATATCTGTCCAAATCCTATCAAGTATAAACCATCATATTGAAAATATCATTAACCCCATCGCACTCAGGCAATCTGGCCAAATCAGCAGCTGACATCCTAGGGTTGCATCAAGCCACCCTTGACTTCCACCTTGATATGGTAATATCACTAAACAGCTAAACTTGACAGCCATGTGGCAAAGTGATTCTTTAGTGTCTATGGGCTAGAGCTAAAGTTTATCACCATAATTCATTATGAAGTTGTCATCTCAGGGTGGCTCTAAAGATTATAATGCAAGCTGACGACGGCTTCCTAAGTCATGGTGTCGAAATCAATTAAGTAATTCCAATAAACATCCTAAGAATGCACACAATAAAAGTCCACACCATGATTCAGATATGATAGACCAAAACAAACCCAAATGGCGCAAAAAAAAGCCTACAATGTCCATAACTAGACATTGATAATAACATTAAATCAATCAAATAACATCAAATATTACCAATTTAGAAAATTTCAAATGCAATTAAAATTAGGGTTTGAGTGGGTGTGCTCAGACAGACAAGGGTTTGTCTTCAAACAGAAAGATCAGAAACTCTAGTCCACAATAATGCATCATCACTGCACTACCCACCTCTATATCATCACCAATTTTGCCCAAAACAAATGAAAACATTGTGAAAAGGATCCATACATAATCATATTAGTAGGTAAAGGTAGTATTATTAAAAGAACCCCGTTTTACAATAAATTTGTGTAACACCGATTTACACGAGTATTTGTGGCTGAAAAGAAAAACCCCGCAAGATTAAAGATTGAAATGTAAAAATTCAATTTTTGAAATGAAATCGCAAATTCGTTACACCAGAGTATTTATGACAACATAAAATCATAACCCATAATAATTTTTTAAAAAAATTGAATGGGTTAGAGAATAAGGATGAAGATTAAAGACGCATGAAGAGTTTTTTTGTAGAGGAATTAGATTAGGGTTTTAGGGTTTTTAGGGACCTGATCAAAACTGCATATTCTATTTTTTCTGGGCTACTCAATTGCAGTTGACCGGAGAGTTGTTTTTTTTGACAACAAAGCGTCTCCCTTGTGACGGGTCGGATCCGAAGACGGATAATGCCACTCACAAAACGAATAGGGGGGACAAGGTGGGGCACCCCCATGTGCTTCCCTCTCTCCTCTATTTGAGCATTTTGTGAGACAAAATGGTACCCGTCTTCTCATTTGTGACGGATACCTTCCGTCACAAATGAGAATTTGCCTTTTGACAAATAAGAGTTTGTTTTTATAGTTTGCTTAAAAGGGAAACGTAAAGAATTGATGAAATACTCCGAAAAATAAAAAGTAAAGATGTATATAAGTTGTTGAGTTGGAAGCAATATAAGGTTTACTAATTGGTGTCAATGGTGGTCTCATCAGTCATGACTAGGGAGGAGGTCAACGAATATCCAATTTCCGATTTAAAGTTTTAATAGTTCCGATTGGATGTTCTAGTAGAAATTATTTATGCAATCGGGTAAGCTAAACATATATTTATGACTTTTCAATTAGAAATCTACAACTTTCATTGTTGCATGTCGTCGATGTCCTTTCTACTTTTAACTTCTCCACTAGTTGAGTCGCGGACTTATTGAGGGTGGTTGGTGATGGGCGATTAGTCAGGATGGGAAATGAGGTTGTTGTTTGTGGGAGGAGGATATCGAGTTAAACGTTAATGGGAAGTTATCTCAGGTTGAGCATTTAAAAGTTATCGAATCACGAGTAGAAATTTAACTATTTATTTGATTGTTTATGCGAAATATATACTAGAGTTTTGATCAAATGTATAACCTAAAGAACAAAGGAATACCACACCTATACATTGTACAACTTAAAGAACATGAGTAGAGTTGAAAGGAACTAGACATTATTCTTCTTCAAGGAGATTAAATTACACTTCACCTAGTAAGTATTAACAACTTTAATTTCAAATTTCTCACTAGTATTCTCTGATGATGAGTTGAATTCGGACGATTCACTATTGTTTGAGTCTCGACCATTTATATTCAAATCGTCTTGAAGGTGAGCAAAAGGATTTGGTGGCGGATCAACCTCGACTCCTCCTTCCAACATTTTTACAACAGTGCTCATCATAGGCCTTGCATTAGGCAAGTATTGTACACACCATAGTGCTACTTTCACCATCCTCTCCGCCTTTTCTTTCTCATCCGGCTCATCTATCCCAAGAGCCATCAACATTTGTGTCAACTCACCATTGTTGAACTTGTCATAAGCCCATCTCGGAACCCATTCTGCACTCTCTCCACTAAGGTTGGAGTCATGGTTTCTTCGTCTCCCTACAATCTCAAATAAAACCATTCCAAAGCTATACACATCGCATTTATATGTCACGGGATAAGGAGTCCACAGCTCTGGTGCTGCGTACCCTGGAGTTCCTCTACATCCCGACATTACCACATTCGAACTATCTCTATTCAATAGCCGTGCTAACCCAAAATCGGCCACCTTTGGGTTTAAATGCTTGTCTAGTAACACATTTTCAGGTTTGATGTCGTAATGTATAATTCTTTGAAGACACTCCTCATGCAAATACGCGATACCTCTGGCAATTCCGATTGCAATGCTATGTAACTTTTCCAAWCCGATTGTTGTGCTTTGGTGACCAAATAATAGCTTGTCAAGACCACCATTCTCCATGTACTCGAAAACAAGAGCTTTCATTGTCGGCTCAAAGCAAAACCCATAAAGCCTAACTAAGTTGATATGGTATGTTCTGCCCATGGTGCTCATTTCCGCCATGAATTGCTCTTCCATTTTCTTAGTTGTGTTATCTTTGAGTACTTTTACTGCTATCTGAATTTTATTTGCGAACTCTCCTCTATACACTATACCGAAACCTCCAGATCCAAGTACCTATTTCAGAAATTCATACCATGATATCATTAGTAGTTTGCACTACAACATTTTTAGCCAAACGGCCAAACATTGAGAATACAGACTTTTAAATCGGTCATCTGCAAATCATGTCGGGTCAAGATTAGGTCGCCTAATTGTAATTCAGGACATTGTCAGGGTAAAGCATTCAGACTTTTAAATCCTGGTTCTGTCACTAGCGCTAACCATAGTAACCGAAAGTATAAAGCATTGATGATACCTGAGAAAAGTTACTGGTGCAATGAGCTAACTCTTCTGAGGAAAATCTAGTAGGTTTTTCTCTGGCCATGTCGCTAAGGAAGCGTTCCATAGTTACCCCGGCTTGCAAGTCAACCGGCTTTATTTGTACGTCATCATCATAATGTTGAATACTATGCTTGTTGCCTCCAACTGTTAGTTCTAACTGTGCATATTTATGCATTGAATCCCCTGTCTTCTTCAGGCAGTATATTACTGCAATTACTATTGCTATTGTTGTTATGCCTCCGACCCAAGCTGAAACTGTAGTGTAAACAAATAGTAAAAAAAAAAGCGATAAGGTTGGTTGGCACCGAAATTCAGGACCATCCTACTAAAAAAAGGAGACAGTGATTTCGCGACCAACAGTAATCGACTGCTCACTGAACGTACTTCTGCGACCATTTCACAGTTTTTTACGACTGATCTGAAAAGTCACAAATAAGCTATTTTCTTGTAGAAAGTGATACCAGTTTCAAGTTTATTGGTTCTAAAAACTCATAATTAGAACGAAATGAGATGGCACCCCAGGTGGTAATAAAGGATCTCGGATTCTTGGTACCACTTTCTCACATGTAATATGTACCCTACACAAACACAAGTTATGTGGGATGCACAAGGATATGTGAGATCCACCGGGTGATACCTAAACAACCTAGTCATATCATGTCTCAATACCATTTGATGACGCTCTATTCATTAATTGCTCCTATATGCATGGCCTACACAAGGATGAGATGGTCTGCACCATCAGATATTCGACCCATTAAGTCAATGGACCCAACAAGGACATCTGAGAGTATGATACCTGGTCTCAGTACCACCCTGTGGCGCGCTTTGGTTCTATATGCATTGTCTACATATTTGTAAGCATATAAACAAGGAAGCAAAACCCTTTTTTTGGTATAAAGGGAGTCAAAAGCATAAATTTGATGCTGACGGAATTTGAGCCCTTATCATAATTAACACCTCTCATAACTTTACCAGGCAAGTAATTTTTTGAGTAAAAAAAGATAGGAAGAAGTTGAAGAATTACCAGTAGCAGCTGTTCCAATAGAGTTAAATGTTTTATCAAAAGAGTTGAATGTTTTATCAAAGGATTCTTGATTTTGATCAAAACCATGATTGAATGGATTAGAATAATCAGTTCCATGATTATTGAATGGATATGAATTCATTTTTTTTTTT
>VHZZ01000056.1:234336-260265 GCA_009801015.1 Silene noctiflora | reverse complement strand
AAGGTAGCTTTTTTTGAGCTATCATAAAGAATCCGATTTAGCCTCACACTTTCAAACAATATTATAGAAACAACTTAAAGTAAATTTAAATTTAATAATTTAACAAATAAATAAAATATTATATGAAATTTACTTCAACTGCGATCATTACATTAGTTCCCAACAAACTGAAAAAGAACATCGTGTGTGCAATCATTCTATCAAGCATGTAGTTTGGTATGAAATAAATAAATAAATAAATAAAAAGTAATTTTATTTATTGGATGGAACTTGGAAGTAATAAAGTGGGACTTATATAAGATCAATTAATAGTCCATACCACCGGTTATAATTCACCAGTTGTATTATAATTGTTGGTTTAGAATGCGAGCTTTATACAAAAGTTTCCGACTTTTATTTTAAGGAATCTGAGGATATATTGTAAATTTCTGAACTAACACATTTCAACATAAAAATAAATAAATTTTTAAAAACTCGGAAAAATTACACATAAACTAGGATAGATGTATAGTGGTTGTACAATGCTCATTATATCGTTGATGAATGTTGTTAGATGTCAACCTCGATTAGTAATTAATACGGTTGACTCTGGGTCAATTAGGAGATTGTTGGAATTGTATTCCAAACCTTATTGTTTCATAACATTAATTATTATTGACTTAACGATCAACCTAAATGGTCAGACACTTACGAGATGACGTTGGCGCTTAAGATTACTTTATATATTATCGAATAATAATTAATGTACCTAATTGACATATCATTCTATCAACCGCTAACATCCCCTTTATACTTAAAGAATAAAAAAAGTTGAAAATTTTTCCGCCTTAATGCTTTTAGCTAGAATTTGGGCCTAACTTCATTTAAGCTACGTATATTGGACCTTTTATATGGTCTTTATGTGTCACAATATCTTATAAAATACAACAACTTTTATAGTTTGGCCACATGTATTTTATTCAATATTATCTCATTAATGCAATATACGTAGCTTAAATGTCGTAAATATTATATTTAAAACGTATGCAGATTTTATTCATATTATTAAAATTAGTATTTTTTCACTTTTTTATTCTTCATATTTGTTACCCCGTTTAAATTGTTACTCCGTATATTGTAATAAAAATACAAATGGTTATATGCCTCATCAGAGGCTTTAAAAACTTAAAAATAAGCATAACTTTATGTAATTAAATTGACAATCTTAGTTTTTATTATCATAAATTTATTTAACAAAAAATGGTTTCAGTTACATGGTCAATTTTATTCAGAGTAAAAATGTAAAATTTGCTCTATTTTAATTTTCAGTATTACACATTAAAAATAAATTTAAAGTCCATTTATATATTATTATTATTAGCTCTAATTGTTAATTTCTTTATACATGACAAACTAAAGTACCGTACATTCGCAGAGGATCTACATTAGTATAAAATACATTTGATAAAGGTGAAGATGTTCTTATGTTTAATATGGAAATAAAATAAAAAGGTTTTATTTAACTCTCCAATATGAATACATGATCCTAGAGAATTGAAAAATATCCATTAATTGTTTTTTACTAGACTGGCAAACGGGTCATTTAATTCAGTTTCGGATCGAGTTAAATCGGTTCGATTTAAATCGGGTTGACCTTAATCAGTTCGATTTCGATCGAGTTCATTTTAGTTAGCCGCTTTAATCAGTTTGTATTATCTCGAGTCAGGTACGGTTCGGGTCAGGTCAACTTTCGTTCAGTTCTATTTTGGGTTATAATTTTTCTTAATTAATGGTAAAAATATTAGCTTAAATGTATCTTATGCTTT
Organism: Silene noctiflora; assembly: GCA_009801015.1. Lineage (NCBI taxonomy): Eukaryota > Viridiplantae > Streptophyta > Magnoliopsida > Caryophyllales > Caryophyllaceae > Silene > Silene noctiflora. The sequence continues at coordinate 258,460 of VHZZ01000056.1, read as the reverse complement.
CTAATTTGAACATATAATAGTTCATAATATCATTAATAAATAAAGAATTAATGAAAAAACACCTAAAATATGAGTTTATTCTGAAAAAATAGATGTTTTTAATTCAGGTTAATTAGTTCGATTGTTGTCGGTTCAGATATATTCGGGTTTAGGTCTCATTCGGTTATTATTGAATTCGATTTAGTTTCGGTTCCATTCAGATTGAGTCGGGTTTTGGGTACAATTCATGTTACTCTTATCGGGTGTTCGATCGGTTACCAATTCAGATATTTTCGATTGGTTTTTCGGGTTCAGTTTTTTTTTTCCAAGTTTTTTTTTTCCTCAAAGTTAGAGAAAGAGGGTTTCTCTAGGGTTTCTGAAATCTCTTTACCTATCTCAATGGTTGAGACTTGAGAGCTCATAGTTCAGATTGTCACATACCTAATGTGGATACATTAAAAACTCTGTACTTTCAGAGAATTGTTAATCAATCGCAGTTTCAAGTATGTGTTTTATCCCAATTTTTTTTACATTTGAATGCAATATATAGGTCTTAAAGGATCGTAAATATATTATTCTCACTAAACTAACGAAAAAAATACGATTAAGAACAAAAAAACCTTTTAACGATAACTAGTATTACATTATGAACGAAAAATGATGATTAACGAAAAAACTTTGGCTCGACTTGAAAAGTTCGTGAGCGAAGTCGCTCACTAGTCACTTGTGTGATTAGAGAATATCTTGTTCCGACTTAATAAAAATATTTTATCATAATTTTATCTTTGTATCACCACGTTAACTGTTTTCATTATTTAACTCACTATTTTTATATATATAACATTTGAAAGCTATTATTGAAAATATCAAAATAAAAATCCGAAAATTTAACAATTACATATAGACTCGAGTTGTACTTAAACTCGAGTTGTACTTAAACTCGAGTTGAAACTCACAAGCTTGATAATAAGCTTAATTTTTTCAAGGTCGGGTGAATTCAAGATCGTCTCCAACTCGAGTTTTGCTTCATGAGCTCAAGCCCCAAGCAATTATAATATTATATTCCAAGCTCGACCTCAAATCGACTCGGCTTATTATCAGCCCTAATCTACGTAATAGTAACTAGTTTAGATCCCGCGCAATGCGCGTTATTTATAGAGTTTTTCTATTTATTACTTAATCATGTTAAATTAACACCTCATTAATTTTTCATATTTTATGTCATTACATTTTGATATGAAAAATAAAATAAAAATTGAACTATAAAATTATTCATGAAAATTACTAAAATTGAATTGTAAAATAATACTGGTATCTCATTAACGTAATTGTTCATTTTTCTCGTTTGTATTTTGTTTCGAGAAAAAAAAAAAACTGAAAATTAATTCAAGAAAATTGAGGGATTTGCTGAAATGTATTTTTTTTTTAAAATATTTTTTTATACCACAAAACTAAAGATTCCAATTTATAAATTTTCTTAATTTTTTTTGTCATGAAATTAATCAAAACGATTTATAGTTTTGTTTATACATAGTATATGAGTCAAGTCACTGTCAAATAATAACATCAATAAAAGATGTAATATTTTATAACTTTCTATTATTTATATTTTAATTAAAATATTAAAGTTATTATTTAGTGAAAATTATATAATTTGATGAAAACATTAATTTTAATGAAAATAATTATATAATGAAATACATTATAATTATTAATTTCATTATTTAGTGAATGCAATTAAATTATCAATAACTTCTTTATTTAAAAAGATGTTTTTTTGGAGGGAAAATTCGTGAGTTCACCTATTCTTTTAGTAGATAGAGAATTTGCTAAGTAAATAGGAAGAAGTTGAAAATTTACCAGTAACAGCAGTTGAAATGGAGTTAGCAGCATCGTTAGAGGTGTCTGGAACAGGATAATTATCTTCAGGGAATGGTGAATCAAAATAAACAGGTCCCAGATTGGATCCAAGAGATGAATTCATTTTTCTTTTTTTCTGAATTATGAGAAACTTTGATTCTGTATATTAACCAATCTAAATATCTGACAAGAACTATAAGAAGATAATGAATATTGTGAATAATGTGAAACACAAAGCACAGCTATTTGTTTAATCACCAAAGTTTAGACTTGTCGTTGTGCAATAAATGCACCGTATATAAATTTTTTTATTTTTAAATAAATTATTTATCTAAAGTGTCGATAATTGTTTGTATTTTTGATCATTACGTTTTGTATAATTTTGAGGAAAAAAAGTTGAAACTAAAATTGATTAAGAAAATTTATTTATGGGCTGAAAGTTAATCTAAAGAAAATATTTTTTTATACCCTAAAACAAATTATTTCAATTTTTTTTTCCGTGAAAATTACAGTTTTGTTTGATACGTAGTAATGTAGCATGGGTCAAGTCCTTCTCAAGTAATAGCATCAATAAGATATTTAACAATTTATAGTTTTGTATAAATTTTATTAATATTTAATTAAAAATTTAGTGAAAACAATATAATTTGATAAAAARAACACATATTTTAATGAAAAGTTATAAATTAATAGAATAAATTATAATATATAAATAGATTTCTTATTTAGTGAATGAATTTAATTTGATTAACTTCCTCATTTAACAATATGTTTTTTTTTAAGGAAAAATCATGAATTCACCTATCTTGCTGTGTAGATAGGAGGGGATTCTCATTTGTGACGGCCGATATCCATTACAATTCACAAGTTTGTGACATGTCAAATAAAACTCATATTGGTAAATAAGACAAATCATTTGTAACTCTCTCAGGCACTTTAATTTTTGTCTTATTTACTCTTGTATATATGATATTTGATACGTCACAAGCTATATCCGTGACAAGGGAGACTTACGGTTGTTTAATTGTTTTGGGTTGATTTTTGGCAAAGTCTTGCACATCATAGTCCGTACACCATGTGAAAGAAGTTGACATGTAAATATCAAGGTGTGAAAAGTAGACCATTTGTCGGATTTACTTTTGGACTCCTTCTCAAAAAGCCGACGGTCTTCTCTTGAACGACCTGTCTCATCGCTGTGAGACCCATGTCACTTCTCACGAACATATTAGCTCTCCCTCAAGCTATAGAAGTTCCACACCAAGTCGACATTCAGCTCTGATACCATTTGTTGTGCGGAAGTGTGAATACCTCGTGTTGGGCTCTGATATCACTTTGAACAAAGTCCTCACGGATCTATTCTTGGACTCATTCCCAAAAAGCCTTATACTATTATATTTAGTGACACTTATAAAAATTATCTTTCATCTTTATAGTGTCGATGTGGGACATGATTTTGCACCATAAAATTAGTAGTATTATGATTGAAATAACAAGTGGACAATAATGGACGTAATAGATCAAGTAGGAAATAAATTAGACGTCAATAAATAAGCACAAATTTTCATTTGTGACGGACAAATAAAACTCACATGAGTAGATAAAAACAAGATATTCGTATCTTCCTAAAAACTTTATGTTTGTCTTATTTACTCAAATGGTCATATTGACCCGTCACAAGAGAAATTGATAAATAAATTAGATGAAACTTCGCAAATAACCGAAACAAAGAAAGTATTAAATTTGGAAAATTCAAATCCATCTAATACTCCACAGTTGTCATTATGGACTAAACCCGACTATTTTTTTTGTTAAAAATTGACTTTTATCCATTTCCAAGTCAACTTCTAAAGACATGTTGATCATAATGACGCAACTCAAAAATATTGCTTGGCATTTAAATCTAGACTTGATAACTCGGGTCAAGTCATTTTGGGTTCGAGTGATTTCAAGTAGGGTCAATTATGGATCCAACAAAGTCCAAGTTGGGTTCATTCACATTTCGGATCAATTTGTCTGGTCTATATATCCACCGAATAAAATCATGCTACATGCGATTTGAATTGAAACGCGTAGCAATTCACCAATTTCTTGTCATTGTACTCCATACAAAATACAAGGCCGTTTGAACACAATAGAGAGAGCGGTTGAATTTTACAAAGATACACAATAGTCGCATCAACAATAACCTGGAGGCTTCTCTTTCCATCTGGACAGGATAAAAACGCGTAATTAAGTACTGTGATGACCGTTCTGTCTGAGAAATGCTGTATCATCATCGTCTTCTTGCTGTTGCCGAGTCACCTGCTGATTAGGCCCTTCAAGCACTGAACTAGTGGATGGTTTATCACCAGCAGGTATAAGGTTTTTAAACCAAGACATCTGAAATCGAGGAGATGTCCTGTTAGGGCTTTCACTGTCTGTCGATACTTGTGAGTTGGCATTGGTGGCGATGCCTTGTAGGAATCGGTAAGCAACTTTGCTGGCAGTTACAATCTCCGTCTTAGCTTGTTTGAACTGTTGTGATATAAAAGAACAGTCAGATCAGGAAAATGACATAGTCAAGTTACGTTGACTGCATAATTTGCAGACGTGATACTTCCTACACGGACTGGCATTGCTAGATATGAAGCTTCGTGAAGTTCTACACTACAGCAATATTATGCACACCAGAAAAGAACACTAGATTAACTACAGCAATATTATGATCACCTTTATATTGTACAAATGCTTGTGTAAAACTGTTGCGCTTATTGTAAAACCAATTTACAGATAAAATAAATACATGAATTGGAAGATACACAAATGGAAGACGAGACTAAAAAAGGTGATACAAGTATAATGAGGTTGTGTATCGGCTTAGTTATCATGCTAAATGGAACAGATAATCAAGTGGGTATGCGATTTATTGCAGCAAGATTACGTCTATTTGGTGGTTTTGCCGAGCCAAGTTAGGTGTCGCTGGGAGAGAAGGTCTGGGAGGATAAGATCTGGTGGGAGAAAAGGGCACCAAGGGAGATGACAGAGGGGTTGTGAATTAGCGTGGTTAACACTTTATGCCTTAATTGGTTGTGAATTAGCGTGGTTAACACTTTGGATCGAAAGGAGTATATGGCGAATTTTACCTTGCATCTCTTCATTTTTTTTTTAATAATAATAAAAAAAAATCAATGGTCAAGCTTAAAATCAGTTGAACAAAAGTCAAATGAGGAATTGAGGATAACAAATTTGGGAAGTAGATACTAGTCATACTACTAAGCCTCCACAAACTATTCCAAAAATGAGAAAGAAGATCTTTCCCACTGCCCGGATGTTTCTCAATGTTCTAAATCGCAAGTATATGTACTCACCAAAGGTAAATACTAAAACCCAACCAATAATGCCCTGGCCTATTGGCACGCTATGGGCAAGTGTAAGAAAGTTTTAATCACTATTCGACTATGACTAATAATGCCTTGGCTTATTTGCATTCACCCATACAATAAAATAAACAAATATCCGAACCCAGATCTCTTCAATCCTTTATAAGATAGCCTAGTAAGGATTTCCTTTCAGAGATCTTCCATCCTATAGTAGGGCCTTTAAGCTATGTAGAGTTGACACTGTTTTACCCTAATTTAACGTGCAATTGTCATTAATTGAAGTTAATAAACCCGTATGAGAAATGCTATTTCCGGGGAAAAGAGAAGACCCTAGGGATAAGGGATGTACGAGGAACATCTATGCCTATTGCGTAAGAGTCTAAAACCAAGCAACTGACAATCGTAGATTTAATGATGACATAAAGCAGACAGCTTACACGATATGCAGTGGTTTCAGCTATCTCCACGGCAGTATCACCAGCATTGGCAAATCGATTTACCCAACCTGCAGAATAAAGGCCACAAGATTTTCACAAGAAGCTTTGACTGGAGAGTACTGACTTGCATTTACTAATCATAGTCTCTAATAAATAATGATACATATCTTAGTTGGATACTGATCCAATATCTATGTCCCACTGGTAAAAATGTGCCACAGAACCGAAGGATAACACAGCCAAAAAAAAAAAGAAAGGACACACGTTCAAACAAATAGCTGATTGGTCAGGTTAATAATCAAGTTTATAACTGCTAATAACCATGGACTAGTGTAAGAGAGTTCCGCCCTTCTCGCTTCTTTTGGGCGACTAGCTTCTCTATGAAATCCTATACAATAAAATATGCAGTAGCTTCAACAACCACCACAATAGTTTTGAAAGTTATATATAAAAGAAACTAATGCAGATGCTACATATATCATCAAATTTTCCCTTTACAATGGAGACAAACTTCGTGTTGTTTGCCTTTACAATATGCCGGAATAAAGCAAAAATCAATCACTATATTTTCTGCACTTCTTTTGTTCTGAATGAGTTGGTCAACGTGACTCTTAACACAAGTTTTACTAAAAGGTCATTAGAAAACCTCTCTACGTTTTCCCAAACCGGGATAAGGCAGCATATCTCCTACCTCGCATATGGGAACCATACCATTGAGGCACTGTGGTAATGTTGTGCTACATATAGCAGCAAATAAAATCTAATAAAAGCGGAAAAAGAGATCCAGCAAGGACCATGCTGTCAAGGAGGCAATTATTTAAACACCTTCTTCATCAAAAAGCCACGCAACATGAAAGCTTAATGCATGGTACATATAGCAGAAATGATACAAGGTCTTCAAGAAAGAATCTAATGATCCATTTATATATTTGAAGTTGCTCCCACAATCACTATGAATATGGATTTTAGGTTGATAAAATTGAAATTTTCCGTTAAATGTATAACTAAGTAGCTCATTAGGGCATTAGGCATACTTTCATATATTTTATATACAAACTCCTCGGCCATATTAAATTCAGAAAGGAGATATAAGTATATAACATATGTTAAACTAGATCTTACAGAATGTGACAGTGCAGGCATAATGATGTCTGCCTAGTGTGTACTCGAAACAAAGTGCAGACTTGTTTACACAAACATCATGCTCCATACTACCCATATTTAATTTACTAGATAGGCAACTCATCACAAATTGACATATGGTTAAAGATAAGCAAAGCAATAGTCAAGTTATACCTGGAAGTTTGGGAACACCCAACTTTTCGCACAACTCATCACAGAAGTGGTTACAGTTTCTTGATAACAAGTCATAAGAGACGCCAGGCCACTCTCTGCTAAGCTCTCTCAAAATCTGATTAACCTTGAATATGGATTGATTTGTTTGTCCAAGAACAATTTTCTCACGATATGTGTACATTGGATTTTTTGTAGAAGGGCAGCTAAAGACTCCAGTTCCTTGTTCACAGTAGCCAAATGACCACTCATCATCTCCATACACCTATTAGCATACGATACAACTTGCTGTCACTGAGTAAGTCAATTTTTTTTTCTAAATAGACAAAAGTCCCATAGTTGTCGAAATTTTTTGCCAGGAAAAGTGTAAACAACACTCATTTGCTTCTCAGCTTGATTAATTCTTACTGGAATAGGGTCGTAGATTTAACATTGATGATTTCAAACGATTCATGATAAGTATTTAAATCTAACTAAAATAAACGTATCACCTCTAATACTTTCAGTGCAAAAGAGGGACACATCATCAAAAATTAATAATGCTTGCATCGCTTGGGGGTTTTTTCAGTTCGAAGTTGTTACGGAAGCAACTTTAATCACTTTTATGGAATGTGGTGACGTGAAAGCTGTAAAGGATACACGCCATACATCACTTGAATATAGATAAAAGCATTTGACACTCATCCACACATACAGGTATAAACATTAAAAGGTTACCCATGATAACAGGTAGATAATTAATTCAGTCGTACTCCTGTCAAGACAAAACAGGCACTGTCATAATAGTACGAATCAGCGAGACCCGCAAAGAAGAAACAGACGGACAAGCCTGCCAGCTTCCCACTCAGATCCCATACAAGTCAACTTCTTACAACATCTATGAAAAACAACACTGTATAAACAATAATCACCAAGTCCGCAACATTTGATTGGCTGAAGACGCTTAGAAGTAAATGTCTTTTGACACCCTATATACCTTTCTCATCAATAACATAGTCACAATTTCACATCATATCAGCTTCCCCGATATTTGAAAGGAACAACTGATATATAACCCTTATCATCTATACTCCACTGATACAGCAACTACGGCTAAGCAGGATAGGTAGTCGCAATAACGCGAGCCATACCACAATGTCATAGTACACCACCACAATTTCTGATAACAACCATAAATCGCAACCACTATAGCAAAAATTTCTAGAATCTGATGACCATGCCTTACTGCCTTTTAGATATATCTTGTAATTTATCCATTCATCAGTTCCTTATATACTAGGAGGCTAGGACCTAGCTAGACTGATTTAACTCACCCATTCAAAGCCATAATACCAAACATTATTCACCATAATTAACCACAAAATTCTACCACAACTATCTTTCTGCTTCAAATTGGTAATTAAATTGGCAATTTACTCAACAATTCAAAGCCAAAATTACCAAACATAGTACACCATAATAAAGCATGAATTCCTACCACAATTATCAATTTACTTCAAATGGCAATTCGATAGGCAATTAACTGTTCAATATTTTCTCCACCATGTACACCATAGTCGGAATTTGAGAGTTCACGGACCTTGCTACAGATTCTAACCTCATTCCACAAAGTATTAAATCTCAGTAGACCTTCTCGTGTGTATCTCTAAAAATGTGATCATAGTAAACTCCAAAACACTGATAACTAGGCCGTGTTTCAATCTCGCAGCCTAAATTTTAAAATCAAGGCTCACTCCGTCTCTCAAATTAATAATGCTAACATCGCTTTGGGGTTCTTCAGTTCCAAGTTTTTACAATAGCAAGTATGATCACTTTTACGCAATGGGGCGACATGAAAATTGTGACGAGTTACATGCTGTACTTCACTTTAATACAGATATAAGCATTTGCCACTACGCCCACACATACGGGCACCAAAAGGTAAGCCATAATAACAGGTATATGATTAATTCAAGCGTACTCTTCTGTTAAAGCAAAACAAGACACTGTCGTAATGGTATGGATCAATGAGACAGGCAAAGAAGTAACAGATGGATAACCCCGCAGCTTCCCACTCATATCACCTAAAAGTCAACTTCTTACAACAATCTATGAAGAACAAACTTGTATACACAATAATTGACAAGTCCATGACATTTGATTGGCTGAGCACACTTAGAAGTCAATGTCTTTGTTATGAGCTCAATCACACAACATATTTTATCATCAATCACATATTCACATCAGATCAGCTACCTCTATATTTGAGCATAACAATTACTGATATATAACCCTTATAATCTATACAAGAGTGACTAGACTGGTACTGCTAATATGGCTAAGCAGGATAACTAGCCGCAATGATCCATGCCATACCGCAATGTCATTGTACGCCATCCCAATTCGTGATAACAACCATAATTTCCACCACTATAGCAAAAATTTGTAGTATCGCATTACCATGTGATGCTGTCTTTTCCAAGTCTTGCAATTTATCCATCCATCAGTTCCTTGTATCCTAGCTAGATCGATTTAACTCGCCCATTCAAAGCCATAATTATCAAACATGGTACACCAAATGTCATACATAACCATGGAATTCTACCTCATATAACTCGCTACTTCGAAATTGGCAATTACGTACGCCAATTAATCAAGATGTGTCTCCTTTATGTACACCATAGTTGGAGAGTTGACCAACCTTGCTACAGATTCTAAGCTCACTCGACAAAGTAATAAATCTCAGTTTTAGACTTGATCTCCTCAGTCGTACCTCTAAAAATGTGGCTCAAAATGCGTCACGGTAAACTCCAAAAAACTGATAACTAGGTCTTGTTTCGATCTCGCAGCCTAAATTTAAAATCACGGCACGCTCCGTCTCTCAAATCCCAATGAGATCGTCTCAACAAAGTTATGGCATACCTCCTCTAGAAAATTCATCATTTGCACATTCCGCCTCAACAAATTTCAACCACTATAACAGACATTCCTAGTAATGCATTACCATGTCTTACTGGCTTCTAGATGTCTTCTAAATTATCATCCATAATTTCCTTGTATCCTAACTAGATTGATTTAACTCACCTATTCAAAGCTGTAATACCAAACACTGTACACCATAATTAACCATGAAAATCTACCACAACTATCTTTCAACTTAAATTGGCAATTCGATAGGCAATTCACCGGTCCAATACTTTCTCCTCTGTACACCATAGTCGGAATTTGAGAGTTGACCGATCTTGCTACAGATTCTAAGCTCACTCCACAAAGTATTAAATCACAGTTTCAGAATTGATCTCCTCAGTCCTATCTCTAAAAATGCAGCTCAAAATGAGATCACTGTAAACTTCGAAACCTTAATAACAAACTCCTGTGTCAATCTCGCAGCCTATATTCAAAATCACGGCTCACTCCGTCACTCAAATCCCAATGAGGTCTTCTCAAGACATACCTCCTCTACAAAATTCTTAATCATTCGCACATTCCGCCTCAACAAATCAAAATTTTACTCCGTAATTAGAAATTCACTCTCATAGTCTTACTAATAGCTGCAAAATTCAAATCAACACCGAAAACCGACATTTGCTAATCAAATCAACTCAAAACAATTCCTCCTTCAACTACTACTTAGCAACATAGATCTCCTACACGTTAAGCTCTAATTAACAAATTAACCAAACAAATTCACAAATTAAATCAGCTAAAACCCTAGATCTAGCACAAAAACATTATAAAAACATCACAAAAACCAAAAATTACGAAAAATCAGCAAAAATGGAAACAAGATTAAACCTGAACAGCACTATGAAAGATTCCACCTAAACCAATACCATCTTTAAAGAACTTATTAATGTTGGAAATAGTATTGTTCGTCTTTTCGGATCCACTGTTCGTCACATCATAGATGTGTAGTACAACATCCGTCATTTCTTCAATTCCCCCAAATTCTAGGGTTTATATTTTGCGGATGATCACAAAAACCCTAAATCATGAACTTTTGATTTTTCCGACACTTTTTCTCCCTCTATGAAATGTCGGTTTCGGAGAAGAGAAGAGAAAAGTGACGGAGTTTGTTCGTCGATTAATGATTAGTGACGGTTTTTGCGATGATTTTGATTAAAAAAATTGGGGGGAAATACTGGCAGTTTTCATTTTTTAGTAACAGCTGTGATTGTGTGTAATAGTGACTAGTGACGAGTTTTGTTTTTATTATTCGAATGAGACGCAAAGTTACTACAATAAAAATTGAAATCGGATTTTATATTCATGATAAGATTTCGAGTTTAACTAATTACCGGACTATAACGAGTATATGTTAAAAATGGAAAATCATTGGTACTATTACAATATCACGTCTTGTATTTACAATGATCTCAGTTTATGACATCTACTTTGATTGTTGTGAATTCCCGCTATCTAATTTATTGTAAAATATACGATAACGTGGTATATTGGGTGACTATGGATTCTTGAAATTGTTATCATGCAAAGAAGAAAAATAGAAAATAGGGTACATTTCGTGTGTATTGAGTAAACTCTCACGTAATGACACGTTAGTGTCCATACAATGATGTTTAAATACTCTTCGTATGACTCGAGATTTTAAAAAAAAAGAGTTTCGTTTTGAAAACAACACTTAATGAACACTTTGTCAACAAATGAATCTTTTATTTTAACAAAAGAGCCTTTGGTATAAGACTTATAATATTGCTTTTCTCATTTTGTTTTGAAAACAACATTTAAATTTTGTAATTGTATGCAGTTACTTGCGTCAAACAGTGCACAAATCAATATTAAAGAAAGTTACAAGTACATTTATAGTAGCACATATCATTATAACATAAAAACAATTTTTATGCTATGTGCATTAAAAATTGTAACAATTTCAATTTCCAGAGAAATATACTATTTCTCTAAAAATTTTAAAAGAAACTAACTGAAAGGATAAAGAAGAAATGCGTCTGCCGGGAGTCGAACCCGGGTCTATTGCTTGGAAGGCAATTATCCTAACCGTTGGACTACAGACGCTGTTGCTATTAAATTACACTAAATAGTATTTGTTCTATTTCAGTCATCTTACAAAGTACAAATTGTAAAATCCAGGAGACCAGGACACACCAAAAGAATTCAATCCAAATCATGAAAAATTCACACATTTTACCATTTACCTGTGTTACTCAAATTACAATGGTGAAAAATATTACATCATCAAATACAGTTTTTACTGTAATGTACATTTACATTTACTATCTACCATGACTAGTAATTAACTGAGAAAAAACTTTACTAGTTGATCTTCCTATACTCTCATCACTTGTATCCACAATGGCAATAACATTGGCAAGATCACCAGGAACAACAGTTGTCGTATACGTTTCTGTAGTAATCGTGTTGCTCGAATCGTCTGTTTCCACCGCTCTATTTCGACCCTCTTGAAGTTGCAATGCATACTCCAAATTCCACAGGACATCCCCCATGGTCGGCCTATCTACGCCGTATTCTGCTAAACATTTTTGTGCTGTTTCTCCGAATTTCTTCAAGCATGGTGCTTTTATTTCATCCTTAATTTTGGGGTCAATGATTTCCTCGAGACGTCCTGCCTCTTGGAACTCTAATGCCCATTCGGCTAAATTTACTTGTTCCCGAGCAAGTAAGGGGTCCAAGGCTGGTCTAGCACAAAGGACCTCGAGCAGAACAACCCCGAATGAGTAGACATCGGATTTATCTGTGAGTTGTTGTCTTCGGAAATATTCTGGGTCTAGATACCCGAAGCTACCCTTTACATCAGTGCTTACATGGGTCTGATCAATGTGGGGTCCGGATCTTGACAGGCCGAAATCAGCCACCTTGGCAACATAACTGTCATCGAGCAGTATGTTGGTGGATTTGATGTCTCGATGAATGATTCCCTGAGCAAAGCCGGTATGCAAGTAATGAAGACCTCTGGCTGAACCGATGCAAATGTCAAGCCTTTGTTTCCAAGACAATGTTGGCACGGCTCCACCATATAGATGCTTCTTCAAAGGCCCTTTCTCCATGTATTCATATGCTAAGATCATCTCCGACTGCTCCTCACAAAAGCCTACCATTGAGACAAGATGACGGTGGCGTATTTTTGATAAAACTGATATTTCTGAATGGAACTCGGGGAGACCCTGCCTAGAACCCGGCATAGCTCGTTTGACTGCTACTGTGGTTCCATCTCGAAGAACCCCTTTGTATACCATTCCAAATCCACCAGAACCAATGATCAAACTTCTGTCAAAATCATTTGTTGCCAATTGTACTTCCTCAAACGGGATCCTCAACCCCGCCCCATGCGGAGAAGCACTGGCCTCGGTTACTCTACTATAGGCACTTCCTCCAGTACCACGTAGTGGGGTCCACCCGATGCTTTCAGAAGGCTTAGGTTTCTTCCTGCATTTGAATGCAACAAAAACAGCAAAAGCAACCAAGCTCAAAAGAGCAAACCCTCCGACAATCCCACAAATCACAATCAACACACGATTTCCCTTAGTATCTCCACGCCTCGCTGGCTTACTATTCAATACCTTCATGATCTCTACTCCATTCAATATAGCATTTTTCATCGAAGAACTACTCAATACAGACGGACCAACACTTATCTGAATTGGTCCTGAATCCTCCATCCCCACAACAAAATCAATATAATAAGGGGACGCAAGCGTGTGTACAGTAAGTAATGACAAATCCACATCTTGTTTAGCCATCATCCCATTAATGTACACATTAAAGTACAACTGATTAAGCGCAAGACTAACAATATCACAAAAATGCAGCCTAACAAAATACTGAACATGATCCACCACAGGAAACTTCCAACTAATATTAAACTCCGCGAATGCAGTCACATTCTTCTTATTCATCTCCTTTGCAGTCATATAAACATTATCCGGGGCGACCTCCTTAGTAGCACCACCAGGTCTATAAACAGGAGGGTTTGGTGTAGCTACCCTCAACGCGGCCGATTTCAAAACAAGGTAATCATCATCAGGAATCCAAGTCCTCCAAAGCGTATCATTAAACGGCGTAATCTTTGAACCACCCACATTAATCCTATGAACAGTCTCTAATACCTCTGATGACAGATTCATATACCCTAAATTTACACCATTTGGACTAACAAAAGGCACCCCAACATCAACAAATAAACTATCAGGAACAGAAATTACCTCAATAGCATTAACAAAACCAAAACTTTTTTCACCAACAGGAGTAAAAACAATGTCAAGTTTTTCACTGTTTACTGTCAGTATAAACTCCCTTAACATCATAGCATCAGGGGTAAACCCTTGAAACAGTAAATACCCATTAACAGTAACAGTAAAAACTGCAGTACTAAGATTATAATTCTGAGAATTGAAAGGGTAAAAATGTAGACGTACCAAGTGAATTCCAATTTTACCCTTGATGTTGAACACATATGTAATGGACCCACCTGTAAAAATTCTTGCTGTTTTGTAAATTTCAGGTAAATTTTGAGGTGGGTTTGCATCAGAAACTGTAATTAGTGATGATTTAGCTGAATTATCAACAGATAAATACTTGGGTTTTGTTAAATCACCAATAAAAATACGATTATCAATTGTTGTTTCATTGTTTGAACCACAGTTAATAAGGTAATTATCTGTTGGTGTGAATGATGCTACTAAAAATGAGCTAAAATAACATGAAAATAGCAAAGAATAAAAAAAGTTTGAAACTTTGAGGTTCATTTTTAGTGAATTTGTTAGCTTTAAGTCTTTAACATTACTTATGCATGAAAATTTTAGTTTAGTTGTAGAATTTATAAACTTGTGAGTTATGACTTGTGAGGCTGGTTACTACTTATTCGACTCAAAATAATTTTCTCATTTGACTTTATATACGTGTTTAAAATATTATTTTAATTCTTACAAATATATATATGTTGAACTATTTATTTATTTTTTTAAAAATCATATATGTTTATGATAAATGTAAATATTTTATAATAATAATGTTCCGTAATTTTTTATATTAACAAAGTTATAATGTTAGTCAAAAATAAATTTGATCGAAAAAATAAATAAAAATATTTCTTTGATAAAAAGAGTATTTTTTTTTATCAAATATTACTCCATATATAGATAGATGAAATAAGAGTTTTCATTTTATATGCATTATGCTTTTTGTCCCTTTTATTCATTTGATCTGTTTCTTGTGCGAGATCGATTCCGTTCTTTTTACGATAATGGAAAATTAGACTGAATTGTCTTCCCCACACAGTAAAACAGTTCTTTTTTATAAGAAAACTATTTGCTTAATGCTAATAAATGAGTTGTTTATACAATGACACCGATTTACAAGGTAAGACTGTCTCACTTAGACGTGGCAAACGGGTCAACCGGGTCATCTCAGTTCGGGCTGGGTCAATTTCGGGTTTGCAAGAGTTCGGGTCCGACTGGGCTGTTTCGGGTTCGGTCATTATCAGGTCAACAATTATCAAATTGTTTGTGAATAATAACCAGTGTGTAACAAAAAACCATTAAGGTCAAGTTATATAGGATCGGGTCAACTCGAGTTTGGGTCAGATTAAAATCTTAAGTTCGATTGTCAAATCGAATTATTCTGACCCTTTTATTCAGACCGGGTCAATTTAACCTGGTGAAATCTCACCCAATAATGGGTGTGTTTATCTTTGGCAAAAGGAATTTATTAGGACCATATGAAATAACATGATGATGGGTTGTAAAATGGAGGAATATAATGCTTTATTATTACTTTTAAAGGTTAGATAGATGGATGGATTAGAAAGTTATGGTTTATGTGTAAGTGCCTAATAAGTGGGATGTGATAGTAATGGAAAGAAAGAAAGATGTTCTTGTTTCTTGGGGAAAACCACTTTGAATGACGCGTGGTTATGGCGGCCCCTTTATTCTTCAATTCATTTTGTCAAACACAAATACCCATTTACACATTATCAGTCACAAGCTGAAGACGAGTAATACCTCTCTTATAATATGCAAATGACAAATCAAGTGGAAATTAAATAGAACATCCCATTTACCCTCCCACTTTGTAATATTGTGAGAGAGACACTATCCATCTTCAAGCTTGTGATGGATAATAATCGTCGCTTTTTGTCAAAATGCTACCAAGTAATTTCCATAAGCATGATGAGAGCATGAGAGGGACTTTGTTGCATTTCTTCTAGTGTGAACAAATTTGGAGGTAATATGAATGAATTTGTCAAACATGTCTAAAGCTAAAGTTGGTGACTTCATGGTTTTTGCCATATTGAATCATCATAAATTCTTGTTTACAACCGTTGTAAACAAGAATAATTTACAACGGAGGTATAAATTCATCCAAACCTAACACTTTTTTAGGGGTGATAGTGTTTTTCACCCCTTCGTTGTAACTTACAACGGTTGTAAACAAGACTTACTGTTGAATTATAATGTACTTGGTTAAAAAGAGTGATTTATCTCGATTTTATATCGAAATGCCTTAGGTTGAATTTAACTAAAATAAGTTTTGTTCGAGTTTGAGCTCGTGTTTAGTAGTCAAGGCCAAACTACCTTCTTATACTCCCTCAAAGAATTAAATGTAAACTATTTCCTGAAATGGAGGGAGTAATAAATATATGGTGATTAATAACGAAATAAATATTTACTGTGTTTTAGTGTTTAATTAAAACTCAAAGATGTGAATGAATGAGAATCATAAATCGAAGAAATCTACAACTACTATCAATAATCTGTAACGCATTGAATTGAGTAATGAGACAGAATAATAATGGAGAATACTTGTTGGCATCTCTATATAATTTTAGTGAGGCATGTGCATTACTAGACTGTAGACAGCTCATGTTCAGAATAAGACGGTTTTACATTTTTTTTAATTCAAATAAGCGCAATTTGTCGTGGGTAAAAATTCGAATCCCCAGCATTACGGTTGGAGTAAGAGATCTCTCACTACTTGAGCTAACTCTTATTTTTAGACGATTTTATGTTCGGAGACTGCCTTTTTGTGTAAATAACCAGTCATCTATTGCTAATAAAAAAAATGAGTGTTGTATAAATGGACATCTTACGGTGTGAGACCGTATTATAGAATAATTATTGTAAGCTTAATATTAAATTCAGAAGGGAAACTCTATATTTAGTCTGTTATTTATAATACTCAAAATTTCTATTTTGAGCAAGTTTTTTTTGTTTAACTTTGAGCTTCTATATTGGAAAATTTCTTTTTGGTCAACACCCATTAAAAACAGTATAATTCATCAATTTGACCAGCTTCGAAAACACAAATTATACACAGTAATACGATTCTTTAAAAGGGAAATGATAAATATAACCCTTAAAATTGTATTTAAGCATTAATTTATGTATTACTATCAACACATACGAGTTTTATTTTAATCTATATTCTAATATAAAAAAACCGTCTCACACCGTCGTTCGAAAAACTGAAATAAGCAGTAAATGCAAAACTCATTTACACTAAAGAAACAACTTTATTTATTTGTCAACTCAAAGAGGTTTCATATATGAAAGTATGAAACTACTATAAATAAGGAAAAATTAATAGGAAAAAATAAAATAGTGTAGTCCTATGGCTAAAAAAAGCCACTAATTTCCTAACTAATCTCTTGACAAAAACAAAGTAACAGCATCAGCAAGATTCAAGAGCCTCTCATACCTCTAAACTGTTTGGGGCCGGAATCGAACATCCGATCAGAATCATATCTGACATTACTGTTATTATTATTATTATTACCTCTATCATCCCTTCTGAAATCCATTGGCCTCCTACCACCACCCCTTCCATAGTTTTCATTTCGTCTGAAATTCCGATTGTTATTGTTGTTATCTTGATCATCGTATTGGAATTGTCGACTATCTCCGTCCTCATCATGATGTCTTGGATGAATTCTTTCAAAGATATTCCGAGGCTTCCTCCTAAAGTCGTTTCCCCCGTTGTCATAATCATTTCCCCTGCTCGACTGAGAGTTATCGTTGAATCTCTCACCAGCTGATTCCCCATTGTCATATCTTTGGAATTGTCGAAATGGTCTTACAGGTGGTGATCTCCTCCCCCTACCTCCTGTATGCTGGTAAGATCCCCGCATCGAGCCAATTCGAGTATCGGGCCTGTAATCTGGAGAAAAGCTTCTGGATCTAGACCGAGATCTCCGGTCATTGCGAACAAATAGAGGTTTTCTCCGATAGTGATTGTTTTCCTCATAGTCAGGATCTCGATTTGTATCATGATATCTCATAGGACCGTCATTTGATCTCAATCTCCCGGGTGAACCCATATTGTCAAATCTTGGTCTTTGATTGAAACCCCTACCCCTACCAGATGATCTCCCTCCCCTAATGTAGTTAGCTGAGTGGCCAGGTGGCTGATATGGCAACCTGGCTCGTCCCATTCTAGCTTCAGGCCTGTAATCAGGTGAGCGAGTTCTCGACCTTGATCTAGATTTTCGATTACTCCGAGGATAATGGGAGTCTTGTCTATTTTCACGGGGTGAAAAGCTCCTCCTCCCTTCACCACTATGATTGAACGTCCCAGGTCTGTGGTATCCCTCTCTAAATCCCCGGTTAATCCCACCTGAAAATCTGTCAAATTTGCTTCTTGAATTACCGTCCAAGGTATTATCTCGGCTGTTTCCCATCCTTGTACCATGAAAATTGTCTCTCTCTCCTGATGAACCTCTTCTCATCGAATTATATCCACTTCGTGGTGCAGAGATATTACGCGGCTGGTATACTCTATCCCTACCTTCTTCTGGGCCAGAGTCAGCTAAGATGCTTTTCAAACCAACATTCTGAGATGGATCACAGCACAGGTCTGTTTGCACCAAAGGCTTGTGCCTGGCACTAGGACAATCGGCGTGATGCATACTTCCAAAGTTGCTGGATCTAAAAAACAATTAGACTCAAAAATTAGTAAAAATCAAATTAACAATCATTACTTGCATTCCAATTTTTTTGTCCCATTTGACTTTGGTGGCCATTAATTTCTCCAAATACGTACAAACACTACAGAAGGTACAATATAATAATTTGTCTTCTTAATTTATCAAAACTGTCGTCATTTGATCATTTAAAAAAAAATGCATGTAATGTATTTGCCGAGCCCCCAATATCGGTCAAAGTTGAGTCATTTGATGAATAATAAAGTCTTATATAAGGGGAGTATACATGAATGGAATAACAAGACAAAATCGTGAAGAAAAAAATGAACGGTTGTATTAGGAAGTAGATTTTACCTGCTTCTTATAGAATCAGCACTCGCGGAGGCACCTTTGCAATCTCCCTCAACTCTATCTTGCCCTTTAAGCGGGGCCCCTAAACATGGTTTTAACAATGGAGAATCTCGTTTAAAACTATCTGTCGCCTTAGTATCGACTGTCGACAAGCAACTTTGATGCTGGACATCCACACTCTTATCAAGCCCACAGCTCTGTTTTTCAGAATCCTCAGCAAGAGTGTCTCCTGACAGTTGGAAAGAATCATTAGGAGCTTCAAATATGATACCCTCTCTATCATCAGAATCATAATCCACATGCTCAGTCTCGTTATCCTCACCTTCGTTATCCTCCCAGCCATGTCCAACTGACTCTCTCAATTCCCCGTCTTCTAAATGAAGATCATAACCCCGAGCATTGGCCACATTTGCATTATTATCAACTAATTCACTGGGAACTTCATTCAAACTATGTAACTTACGACCACCACCATGATTCTCAGGAGTAGTACAGCCCAAATGCTTCACAGCTTTGCCGGTAAAAGTTTCGGTAACATTGGGTACATCCATCTGATAATCACGTCTAGATGTATCTGGAGTAGTATTGCTATTGCTGATGGTTGCTAAAGGTGCAACTAATACTTCCATACTGCTCGAGCTATGTGCACCATCAGAAACTTTCGACTTAACCATTGGCGTCTCGGAACAAGAAGATTGTGTATTCACTAGCTGGGAAACGGTTTCCAAGCACTTATTCACATTTGCATCCACAAATGTCATGTATTCCTGAGGTCTATAATTTCCAGACTCCATATCATTGGCCTTGCACAATACATTTCCTGAAAGTGATGCACTCAATGCAGCAATATTAATATTACTAGCACCAAGAAAATTAGTTGAAGCTGATTGACAAGTAATACTAGTCTCCTCATCATTTTCATCTACAGCGTTCTTTTCTTTGGTGTCGGTACATCCACAGTCAACAGCCTTAACCTCACACGAAGCATTCTCCGACAGTGGCACCAACGAAGAATCAATTTTATGCAACTCAGTTTGGAAACTACACTGGCCCTTAGAGTTTATCAAATTCTTGGGTTCTTTATCAATACCTGAATCTGCTTCTCCAACCACAACCCGTTGAGGTTTTGTTTCCAGGACACAACTCGAAGTTGTTTCTATAGCATGACTGTTCGTGCCATGAAGTGAACAATTTCCTTTTAAACCGCTTGTAACAAGATCAGATGGCACATCTAAACTACTCACTGAATTATTAAAGGTAGTAACCACGCCAGGAAATTCTCCAGAGTCTGAAAAAACCCTGCTTACAGGCGCCACACAGGCTACTGTTTGACCATCAAGTCTCTCACCACTCTCTTTTGCTAGAACTCTCTCTGCTGCAGTAGATGTTTCCACATTCAACGGCTTCTCGAAACTCATACTGATTGTTGGTGCAACTTCTGCAGATTGCATACATGAACCAGCAAAAGTATCCTCAATAGGATGGTCCCACTCATCCATAATGGTATTTAGATCCCAGTACTTTCTTGGAACAAAAGTATCGGTTGTTTTACCGGCGATCTCGATATCTTCATTTGGGGAATCTGATGGTTTATCCTCTACGGGCCGAACAACATTATTTAGGGCATCAGACAATCCACACCTCTCAACACTCTCTTCCCTGCTGACTGTAGATACAACTGATTCATTTGGCTTTGCTCTTAAAAGCTCGTTCGTCGGACTACTACTACCATCATTACTACTCTTCAAGCAAACATGTTCAGTACTGTTAATTGGCAAATTAGCCACGCAATCTTCCTCCATAAACTGTCCTGTAGCCTCTCCAAGAGAGTCAGTTGATCTAGAGGTGGCAATATTTTCTTTCAAGATGGCTGCAGAAGCTAAAGACTCATTATCATCTCTTTTCAGCACGTCACCAATCTTGGACTTTTCAACATCACCCACAGTACAATCTAATTCACTACTGCAGGCAGCAGCAGCTAGCATAGTAATGCCAGAGAAATCCTCGCTGGAAACAGGTACTACATTGAAAGAGCTTGCATTATTCTCAGCGTTATTATCCGTAACACTATTTTTGCATAACGATTCAGAAAAGGCAGTTGCAGTGACCACTTTCTCTGTGTTTCCATTGGCACATGTTTGCTGGTCTAAAGTGCACCGACCATTATCAAGCTCCTTAGACTCTTCACAGTGCTTCGGAGATTGGGGAGGTGGAGAAGGAGATCGAAAAAGAAATCTCCTTTTCTTGATAGGTACATGCTCCATATTGCCAAATCCCCTCCGTTGAACCAATACGTCAGACTGCAAAAATCAATAAACGAGATGGCAAGTATTTAAAAGATGGACTAACGTGTACAACTCCAAATCAAAACCAAAAAGAACAGAATAGACCTTATCAGATTCCAAACTGTGTGTTTCACTCAATCGTTGAAACTGCTTTTTTCCTAGATCTTGATCCAGTTCCAAATATTTTGAAACAGGTTTTCTTGAGCGCTTAGATGAATTCCTGCCTTTAGATACTGTCTTCCAAGTTAAATTGGGATCAATGAAGTTGCTAAGTTCCAGGCCCACTGTGATCATGCTTTCATCATGGACTCAATTCTAGCAACTACAAATCTGTTGATAAGACACCGTCTCTAAGATGCACACAGATTATACGTCACACCAAATCTGCATTATGAACAAGAGTGTTAATAAGTATAACCACACGTCCACAAGCATATAGCAACCAC
This sequence comes from Silene noctiflora, assembly GCA_009801015.1. Lineage (NCBI taxonomy): Eukaryota > Viridiplantae > Streptophyta > Magnoliopsida > Caryophyllales > Caryophyllaceae > Silene > Silene noctiflora. The sequence goes on along the minus strand of VHZZ01000056.1, from coordinate 236,560 downwards.
CTCCCAACGCCCCAATCATCACTGATAAAATCCTCATTAATAAAGCTAGCCTAGATTCAGAGTTCTGCCAAATGATATATGCTGCTATTAGAAAAATATGGACACGTAGACATGTACCCCAAGATGAACAGCCACCATGCCCACCAAAAGCAAAATAAACTAGTGCCAAGCGGCAAGCACAACTATCTGATTGTCGAACTCCTACGATATTAAGTGGCGGACTAGTAAGTGTCGAGGGCGGAGTCAATACCCAATGTTACTAACAATACAATGAGCATATGCAACAATAGGTCATTACCTTGGGCCTGAAGTTCAACCAGTGTTCAATCCTGTATAAATTCCCTAGGGGTTTACAGTGTAACTTTAAGGCCTCAGACATACCAACCCCCAGAGTTACTAGCTAAAACAAAGATATTTCAATATTTTGCATCAGCATGATCGATGCGCATGGTGATGGTCTCTCAAATCAGGAATCCAACAGCCAAATCTGGATTAGTTAAAGAACTTTGTCCTAGTATGAATTGGTAGCTCATATATTTAAAGTGACTAATCATGTAGGATCCAACGGCCAAATCATCAATTAAACAAAGAAGTCTCTCCTAGAATTGATGTATCATGTAGAATCCACATCCAAAACTGGAGGTTTGTACAGAAGTCCCTAATATATAGAGTGTTGAATAGCCAAACCATAATCCCCACCAAGAGGACTCGAAAAAACAGTAGAATTTTTCGCATAAACGAGATCAAATCTCAATAGCCATTTTCCTACTTAATCAACATAGCACATATTTATGTGACAAGAAATCACTTAAAAGGCTTTTTTCCAGCAAAAGTCTTCATATTGCAGCAGATCTCAGCCGAAAATATTAGATCAAAACGTAATAATAATCGATAAACAACTTCAATCTGAAGAACTTCACTGTTGAAATCTCTGACTTCGGACAAAGCCGCTGTCAATGCTGATTAAGGAGGCATTAATTTTCTGCTCAAATTCAAACGATCCACACCAATAAACCGCAGCCGCGTGTCGATAAACATAGATTCTTCACAATAATCAGCATCAACATCATCATACAAAAGCATCTCCTCCATAAATTCAAAGTTTCTCTCTTTCGGCGAAAATTGACAACTCCTCAACAAATCAAATACACCGATTTTTACCGAAGAACACAACAATAAGGAAGCAAGATCTGATAATCAACAAATATACTGTCGAACTCGAAGCTTGCAATATCATGCGAAATCAATAGTAAAAACACAAATCAATAGTAAAACTTAGGGTTTTCAGTACCTGTGTAAACAACAATCAACCAATCAATCGACAACACGATGAATATCTTTCCTCCAAAATCCACAAATTCAACGAGACAAAAACCAGAATCTTCCGCTTCAATCAAATTCTAGTGATTTTCAGTAAAGCAAAACCCTAGAAAATTCAATCTGAGCAAATTGATTGAATAATTGAATAATAATCGTAGATCAATAAAAGCAGATGAAATCAACTCGAGCTTGTAAATTTCAATTTTGATTGCTCTTCTTTTGGTGTAATCAGTCTTGGTCAATGAGCGTAGAGTTGATTTTTTGGACGAACATTGAATGATGAGAGTGCAGTCAACTGGTGGAAGGTGTGGTTAAATAAATAGACTCGAAAGAGACGATCTCTTATTAGGTTATCGAGAAAACACTCTATCAGACTGAAAATGTATTTTCGATAATTTGTTTCGTAATATTTTTATAATAAACATTTATTATTTTATTAAAGATTGCAACTATATTTATCTATTCACAATTTTATATAGGATTATGTAAATTCAGGGCGCAATTCTCCTTTGTGACAAGCATATCCGTCTCAAGCTTGCGACGGGTTAATTACTATCTATATTGGTAGATAAGACAAAACAAATTGTTACTCCATAAACACTCTGTTTTGTCTCATTTATCCCACGTAAATAGTATTTGACCCATCGCAAATTTATGACGGATATGTCTGTAACAAATGAACAGTTTATATGTATTTTTCACACTTTAATTGAAAGAAAGAATAATTAAATATACTTTGCTTTATTGTTGGTGCAGTAATGCTTCTTTCGTACTGGGTCCTACACTCCTACATACCAACCGCGTGCAATCAATTTGAGTAACAAATTGCGCTACCAATTACGGAGCAATTTCATAAGTGATAGGGACCTGATAAACGGGTCAATTTTTTTTGATTTTTTTTTTT
>VHZZ01000056.1:212609-232968 GCA_009801015.1 Silene noctiflora | reverse complement strand
TCCTCATCATGATGTCTTGGATGAATTCTTTCAAAGATATTCCGAGGTTTCCTCCTGAAGTCGTCTCCCCCATTATTATTGTAATCATTCCCCCTGCTAGACTGAGAATTATCATTGAATCTCCCTGATGATTCCCCATTGTCATATTTTTGGACTTGTCGGAACACTCTTACAGGTGATCTCCTGCCTCTAATGGGACCCGCAGCCGGCTGGTAAGGGCCCCGTATAGGACCTCCTCGAGCATCGGGCCTGCAATCCGGAGAGAAACTTCTGGATCTAGACCGCGATCTCTGGTCATTTCGCACAAAAAGAGGTTTTCTCTGATAGTTATCACCTTCCTCGTACTCGGGATCCCTACTTGCATCATGAAATCTCATAGGACAGTCATTTGACCTCATTCTTCTGGGGGAACCAACAGCATTAAATCTCGGTCTTTGATTGAAAACCCTAACAGGGGATCTCCTCTCCTTGATGTGGTTAGCCGATTGGCCGGGTGGCTGATATGGCAACCTTGTTCGTCCCATTCTAGCTTCAGACCTAAATTGAGGAGAGCGAGTTCTCGACCTTGATCTAGATTTTCGGTGATTCCGATGATAATGTGAGTCTGGTCTATTTTCAAGGGGTGAAAGGCTTCTCCCCCCTTTACCAAAATGATTTAACATGGGTCTGTGATATCCTCCCCTAAACCCCCGGTTTATTCCACCAGAAAATCTGTCAAATTTGCTTCTTGGATTACAGTCCAAGTTTGTCTCTCGATTGTTTACCATTCTCGTGCCACAAAAATTCTCTCTTCCTTCTGGTGAACCTCTCCTCATAGGATTAAATCCGCTTCGTGACGTTGTGACAATACGGGGCCGCCAAGTTCTAAGGGAAGAATCCTCTGAAACTCTGACAACTCTCTCTCCACCTTCTTGGCCAGAGTCAGGTATAACACTTTTCAACTCAACTCGTGATGGACCACATGACAGATCTGTTTGCACCAAAGATTGGTGCCTACCACCCGAACAATCGGCTTGATGCAAACTGTCTAATTTGCTGGATTTCACAAAAAGGCACAAAAATCAGAAAGAAAGCAACAAATAACTACTGTAATAAACAAGATGAGAAAGTTTTATACAAAAAAAATTGAAAGCCCCTCATATAATGATACGAGCTTTCAAATAGTAATTTCTAAAAATAATTTTTCGTTAATTGAAGGTCAAACTATCTTTTTAAAAACAAAGGAAGTACCTGCTTATTACGTCTGAACACTGCAGCCCTCTTCCACTCGCAGAGGCACCTCCACAATCACGCAGAGCATCATTGTTAGAGTTTCTTTCATGTCTGTCATTTTCAAAATTTGATCTTTCACCATCTTTGCAATCTCCATCTACTTTATCTTCCACTTTAAGCTGAGCCCCAACAGAGACGCTCATTAATGGAGATTCTCGTTTAACGCTCTCTGCAACCTTAGCATCGACTGTAGACAAACAACTTTGATGCTGAACAGAACAGTTTTCCTCGCCATTTTTATCCTGAACACAGCTCGTTTTTTCACGGTCCCTCGCAAGAACTTCTCCTAACAGTTCGACAGAATTGGTAGCAACTTCAAAAAAGACACCATTCCTATTATGCCCATTTCTAAGATCCTGAGGTTCGTTATCCTCCCAGTCATGTCCAACAGGCTCTCTCAATTCCCCATCTTCTAAATGACAATCATAACCTCGATTGCGCACATTTGCATGCGGCTCACCACCACCACCACCATGACTCTCCGGAGTCGCACGACCCAAATGTTTCACAATTTTACCAGTAAGGTTCACCGACATTAAGGCTTCGGTATCATTTGGCACAAAGTGCATTAGATCATCACATCTATGAGCATCTAAAGTACTAGAATTTTTGCTAGCAAACACCGTATCCTTGTCCACGGGGTTCTTGCTCGAGCAATGTGCATCATCAGAATATTTAGATTGTGATTTAGCTAAGTGGCCAAGGGCTTCCAAAGACTTATTGTCATTTGCGTCCACAATTGTCATTTGTTCCGGTGGCCTACAATTTCCAAAGTTCATATCATTGGCACAAGTAATGTCCTCTTCATTTTCATCTAAAGCATTCCTTTCTTTGGAATCGATATGTCCACGATCCTTGAAATCATTCCCCCTACTAGATTGCACATTATCATTGAAACTCCCTCGTGATTCCCCATTGTCATATCTGTGGTTATGTCGGAACAATCTAACCGGTGATCTCCTACCCCTGGTAGAACCCACAGCCGGCTGGTAAGGGGACCGCATAGAAACCACTCGAGTATTTGGCCTGTAATCCGGAGAGAAGCTTCTGCATCTAGGCTGGTATCTCCGGTCATTGCGCATGAAAAGAGGTTTACTCCGATAGTGATCGCTTTCCTCATAGTCGGTATCCCGGCTTGTATCATGAAATCTCATATGACAATCATTTGACCTAAATCTTCCGGGAGAACCCGACCTGTTAAATTTTGGCCTTTGATTGAAAACCCTAACAGGTGATCTCCTCTCCCTAATGTGGTTAGCCGAGTGGCCGGGTGGCTGATATGGCAACCTCGTTCGACTCATTCTAGCTTCAGACCTAGAATCAGGAGAGCGGGTTCTCGAACTAGATCTAGCTTTTCTATGTTGATAATTTGAGTCTAGTCTATTTTCAAGGGGTGAAAAGGTTCTTTCCCCTTTACCAAAATGATTTAACATGCCCTGCCTCTGGTATCCCTCTCTAAATCCCCGGTTAATCCCACTAGTAAATCTATCAAATTTGCTCCTTGAATTACTATCCAAATTACTATCTCGACAGTCCCTCATACCATGAAAATTGTCCCTCTCTCCTGGTGAACCTCTTCTCATCGGATTATACCCACTTCGTGACAAAGAGATGATACGAGGCTGGGAAACTCTAACGGAAGTATCCTCTGAATCTCGAACAACTTTCTCCTCACCTTCTTCTGGACCAGGGTCGATTTCAACACTTTTCAACTCAACATTTTCCGATAGACCACAAGATTGGCGTGTCGTCCCCAAAGGATCGGCTTGATGCATACTACCAAAGTTGCAGGATCTAGCAATTTAGCTCAGAAATCAGTAAGAAGCAAGCAGCAAATAAACAAAATGATACATCAAGAAAAAATGAACACTTGCAAATGGATTTTTCAAAAGCCTGACCCGACCAGTTCGACAACACAAGACCTAACCTCTTCTAGCCATTGATTGTGACCCAATTCCCGAAAATAACCGTGGCCGAAATACTTTTGTAGTACAATACACAAAACATTACAACAACATCAGAGCCTTAATCCCAAAATGGTTTGGGGTTGGCTGACATGAATCATCTTTCAGAACCGTCCATGGGTGAACGCACACCTCAAAATGCGAAAATATAGAAAAGGCCAAGTGAAAAACAAAAACAAAAGGAGAGTGAAATATAAAACAAAAGTCAAGGTAACCTTATAGGTTTTAAAATCTAAGTCCGGATTTCCTTTATAAAACTTAGAATTTAAATCGAGAATAAACATTAAAACGATTTTGAAAACCGAAGTAAACTTAAGGGTCCAAAATACCTTAAAAGTGAAACAAGTATTAATATATAACAAGTGGTTGGTAAAAACTTGTACTAAATCCGAAAAGAGCAAATAAGTTTTTTTTTTTAAAAATAAATAAATAGATAAATAAAAACATTAAATATTTCAAAAAAAACATCAAAAACTAAAAATCCACATGTATCCTTTCCCTCCATTGTGCCCTCTCCGACACCATCCCCTCGTCAAGCCCGAGAAATCTCATATCGTGCTCTACAACTCTCAGCCATGTCTGTATTCACCAAACTCCAAGTATATCCACCCTATATTCTACGGAAATCCATATTTTAAAGACAAGTAATCGCTTGCTTGACCCATTTTATGTTACCTACTTACCCCCTCTTTTTATACATAGCATATATGTCATTCTGGCATATTGAAAGCATCAAAATACCTTTTTGATTCCAAAAAAATTCGTAAATATTTTTTCATTTCATTGAAGGTCAACTATCTTCTCAAAAATCCAAAAATCATATATAAAAAAAACGAAGGGACTACCTGCTTATTATGTCTGAACATTGCAACCTGCTCCCACTCGCGGAGGCACCTCTGCAGCTGCACAGAGAATCATCATCAAAGTCTTTCTCAGGTCTATCAGTTTCTAGATTTGATCTACCGCAATCTTTGCAAATTCCCTCTACTCTATCTTTTCCTTTAAGCTGACCCCCAAAACACACTCTAAACAATGGAGAATCTTGTTTAGAACTCTCAGCCATATTAGCATCAACTGCCGACATAGAGTTTTGATGCTGAAGAGGGACACTTTTATCTAAACCACGGCTCGGTTTTCCATAATCCCCAGCAAGACGTTCTCCAGACAGTTGTACAGAATCATTAGCGACTTCAAAAAAGATTCCATCCCTATCATCAAAATCATAATCAACATGCTCAGTTTCTGCATCCTCACCTTCATTATCCTCCCAGCCGTGTCCAACAGAATCTCTCAATTCACCGTCTTCTAAATGACAATCATAACCTCGTGTTTTGGCCACATTTTCACTATTTTTAGTCAGTTCACTAGAAGCTTTATCCAAAACGTGTGAATCAACCGGAGTACTGGAATTATCACGAATTCCTGTAGCAATCACCATATTCATGGATTTATTTTTTATACTGATCGGCACAGGAGAGAGCAAGGCTTCCACACTGCCCGAGTAATGTTCACCATTGGGATCTTTCAATTTAATTTCCTTCGCATCTACAAATGCCTTGTGTTCCCGAGGTGATGCTCCCAAGACAGCAAATTTAGAACTTGCACCAAGGTGATTAGGTGAAACTGATTGATAAGTTAAATTGTCCTCATCATTTTCATCTAAAGCATTCCATTCTTTGTAGTTGGTATGTCCAAAGTCAGCCGCCTTTACATCACAGGAAGCATTTGCTGACACTTGCACCAGCGAAAAATCAATTTCTTGCAACTCAGTTTGGAAAGTAGACTGACCCTTGTAGCTTACCAAATTATGGGATGTTTTATCAATATCTGAATCAGCTTCTGCAACAGCCAGATCCTGACGATTACTTGTTTCAGCGATACATTTCGAGAATGGTTCTATAGCGTGACTATCTGTGCCAGGAAGAGAACAATCTCCCTCCAAACGACCAGTAACATGATCGGATGAAACATCTAAACTCCCCCCTGACAAGTTAGATGCAGTAACCATGCCAGTAAATCCTCCACCATCTAGTACTGCCTTGCTTTCAGACATTGAATAGGCTACAGTTTCACCATTGAACCTATCACCACTCTCATTTGGTAGAAGTCCCTTACGTGACGTTGATGCTTCCACATTCACAGAGTTCTGAAAACACATAGCGCTAGTAGGTGCAACATCAGTAGGCTGCATAGACGCTTCCATATTCACAGAATTCTGAACACACAAAGCATTAGTGGGTGCAACATCAGTAGACTGCATACACGAATCAACAAGATTATCATCGTCAGGATGGTCCCAATCATCCATCATGGTATTCAAATCCCACTGCAATCTAAAATTTCTTGGAACTTCAGAAGTCTCTGTTGTTTTATCGTCGATTTCAGTATCTTTAATTGGCAATTCGGATGGGGTATCCTCTGCATGTAAATCAACACTGTTTACACTGTTTACAGTGTCGGGCAATTCACAACACTCGACAGTTTCTTCATTGTTGATTGCAGATACAACTAATTCATTCGGCACAGCTTCCGAAAGCTCATTTATCTGACTAGTACCATCATCAATAGTATTCTTCAAGCAAACATTTTGAATACTGTTACTCGGCAAATCAGCCACACAATCATCCTCCACAAGCTGTCTGGTGGCTTCTTCAAGAATGACAGCTGATCTAGAAACAGCAATATTTTCTTGCATGATGGTCGCAGAAGGAAAAGACTCATTATCATCACTTTTCAGCAAGCTAGCCGTGTTAGACTTTTCAACATCACCCACAGTACAATCCAATCCACCACCACAGGCTGCAGCAGCGAGTATCGCAATGCCCGAGAAATCCTCACTAAATACAGGTACTCCATCAAAAGAGCTTGGAGTATTCTCAACATTACCATCCATAACACATGTTCTGCGTTCTGATCCAGAGGAGTCAATACCTATGACCTCTTGCTCTGTGTTTCCATTTGCAAATGATTGTTGTTCCAAACTGCATCTACCGCTATCAAGCTCCTGAGACTCTTCACAGTGCTTTGGAGATTGAGGAGGTGGAGGAGGTGGAGAAGGAGTTCGCAAAAGAAATCTCCTTTTCTTAATAGGTACATGCTCCATATTGCCAAATACCCGTCCTTGAATGGATAAATCAGACTGCGAAAAAAGTAAAAACAGACGGATAGTGATGAGAAGTATTTAGAAGATGGATCCAACGTGCACAGAGGTGAATAAAGACCAAAAAGGCCATAATAAACCTTATCAGATTCTGAACTATGTTCCCCAAACGATCGCTTAAGATTCTCTTTCCCTTTATCCTGGTCCAATTCCAAAGACTTTAATATTGACTTCCTTGAGCGCCTTGATGTATTCCTGACTTTAGATACCGTCTTCCAGGTCAAGCTAGGGTCAATGAAGTTCGTAAGTTCCAGGCCAACTGCGGTCATGCTTTCAGCATGGGATTCAATCCCATCAACTAGAAATCTATCAGCAGATCCCTTTCCAAACACTGTCTCTATATTAATCAATTGCACACCAGCTACACCTCACACCAAATCTGCAATAAATCATAGCATTATTAAAAATATAATCCAAAATCATAGCTAATAAATCTATAACGACAAATCACGTAAATCCAACAGCTAAAACAGCAGTTTTACAAAGAAGTTTCAAATAACTATATTCCATATAACCATAACCAATTAACCCCAACCCCAACCCCAACCCCAACCCCAACCACAACCCCAAGTACAACCCTGACCATAAACATAACCCTCACCACGAGGCGCGAGGCCACCAAAAACAGTCGATTTTTTCACATATACACATCACATCTCGATTATTCTCGATAACCTCAGTGCCTACTCAATCAAAATCGCGAGTTTTTATGCAAAAAAACCTTTAAGAAGTTTTACTTTCAGAAATTAAAATCTTCAACTTGAGCAAGATCTCAGCCAAAACAATATGAGTACTCAATTAAAATCGTGAGTTTTTATGCAAAAAAACCTTTAAGAAGTTTTACTTTCAGAAATTAAAATCTTCAACTTGAGCAAGATCTCAGTCAAAACAATATGGAGCACCACAAAACTCGAAAAAATCAAAGCTTATGCTCAAAACACCTTCAATCGGAAGAACTTCATCACTCAAACTGAAAAAGTTCTAACTTTACACACATCTTCATACTCCTTTTTCAATTATTAATTTACTTTTGATTAAAATTAATAAAAAGTAAACAAATGATTGAGACGGAAAAAACAATAAAGAAAACGTTAATTTTCAGCTCAAATTCAAACAGTAAACCACGGCCGCTACCGCCACAACATAGTTTCTTCAAAATCATCATCTGAATTCAAGAATCTCTTTTCAACAAATCAACTACACTGATTTTCACCGACCGACACAAATAACAAAGAAACAAGATCTGATAATCAACGAATAAACTCTCGAACCATGCAAAATCATTGCAAAATCAATACTAATAACACAAATCAATAAACCTGGGTTTTCACTCTCAGTACCAAAATCAATCTAAAATCAATCAATCAATCTTCCACGAACATCACCCGTCATCCAAAATCAACTATTCTCCTCCGAAAAACACACAAATACAACGAAAGAAAATTCACAATCTTGGAACAATAATTATTGGTGGAGTATTGGAGTATCTTTCGCTGAAAAAAAAAAAAAACTAGAGAAAAGAAATTAAATCCGTCGGATTAAATGAAAAAAAGATTGTTGATTTTGTAGGTATTTTATTTTGTGTGTAATTAATTAATTAATTAGGGTTGAGACATGAAAGTTGATTTTTCTCTTTTTCCCCAAAATTATTGAAGTGAATGATGGAGAAGATTGAAGTCGACCTTATGGTAATCAATTGAGTGGGGAGTGGGACCCACTGTCTCTGTCTGTAACTGTGTGTGTTGAGTGTTTCGGTGGAGACTAGCTTAGAATATTCGTTTTAAGGCAAATTCTCATTTGTGACGAAAGTTATCCGTCACAAATGAGAAGACGGATACCATTTTGTGAGACAAAATGCCCAAATAGAGGAGAGAGGAAAGCAAGTGGGGGGTGCCCCACCTTGTCCCTCTATTTGTTTTGTGAGTGGCATTATCCGTCTTCGGATCCGACCCGTCACAAGGGAGGCGCTTTGTCGTTTTAAATAAATCTTAAAATGGGACAAATATTATCAACCGGTGATAATAAAAATGGGTGGTGCTCATTTCATGTACAAGTTTTACTCCATTATGGACGTAAATGATCATAATATCCCTTTTATTTTAAGGATTTTATTTTAATACCCTTCTTTCAGTTTCTCTCTTATTCATTTACTATTTTCTCACTCTAACTGCAACCACCACCCGTCAGCTACCATCGACCACCCTTACCGCCGCCTCCCTCGTGCAAAAATTACCAAAATAGCAAAAAAAAAAAAAAAAAAAAAAAAAAAAAAAAAAAAAAAAAAAGAAATATGAAAATGAAACGCAGAAGCAGGAGATGAAAAATGTAGTATTGTGTTGATGTAAAAAGGTCGGCCACCACTATCCTTAACACCCCCTACCATCAGGCACCACCAGCATCACCGCCACAACAACCGACGGACGTCGTGTCTCTGCCCAACGTCGGTGGCGGCCGTCATCCCTCACCCCAACGCCGGCGACGATTTAAACAAGCCCTAATTTGATTAGTGTAAACCAATTCCTTAATTTGATATAATAAAATTACTAAAATTATTAAGAATTATAATTATTAGTTGATCGATAAGAGAATTAACATCCATAATTGTGTAGTTTGACGGATTTGATTAATTTTGGGGATTTGAGAATTAGAGAGAATTAGGTAAAGGACATACTATGGAAAATTAATGAAAAAAAGTTCATGAATGAGTAAAACTCGTACATGAATGAACAACTAAGGGAAGTGATAAATACAACTCAATGGATTGCATTTAAGAAATTTAAAAAGAAAATAAATATTTAATACATACATTAATTACATCTATTTATGTGTAATTTATTCTCTAATTTATAAATTAATACCAAATTTGGAAAGGTATTAAATGCTTAAATACAACCCACTGGGTGGTATTTATCATTTCCCTAAAAAATAAAGTTTTGGCAATTTTTAGGCAGTTTACAATATCATTCGGTATTTATTAGACTCGTCTTAAACTTAAGATGGATAGTCTTAAAATTAAGACGGATAATTTTCTTCTTAAATGAGAATTTGTATTTATTAGAGTACAAATTATAGAATAAGGAGGTATTTACATTATAAGACAATTCTTTAACATACAAAGTTACGAGTATTTCCTTATCGTTATCAAGTCCACTTGTTTCATCGTGAGGTTAGAGGTTCGATTCTTATACGCGACATAGTGCACTCATTTGTAGGGGTGTTTACTGAGTGGTCCGGACCAAAGATCAGACCAAACCAAACCTTTTAATCCGTATTAAATCTTTGGTTCAAAGAGTTTGGTCTGGTTCGGTCAAGTCCCGAGTCAATGTACACCCCTACTCATTTGAACCAGAAAAAAAATAATAAAATAAATGAATAGGCTTAACTCAGTCTTCACTTAAAGATCCCTCACGACTTCCTTTTACATTTTATCTATATTTTAATTTGAATGTAAAAGTCATCTTAAATTATGGCGATTTTAAATAAAAATTGGTGATAAACAAATATGTCATATTCTAAAGAACCATTTCATGGTGCCAAATTGTCAATAGTCACTAAAGACTATTGGTTGGTGGACTTGAATATGGATGGATGCTAATTGCCACTAGGGATTAGTAAATTGGTAATCATAGTACGCAATTTCGTGGAATAATAGTAGTCAAAGCGTCTCCCTTGTAACGGGTCGGATCCTTGTGACGGATAATGCCACTCACAAAACGAATAAGAGGGACAAGGTGGGGGCACCCCCATGTGCTTTCCTCTCTCCTCTCATGGACATTTTGTGAGACAAAAAGGTATCCGTCACAGGCCTGTGACGGATGCCTTCCGTCACAAATGAGAATTTGCCAATACCAGGATTCTTTTATTTATTTATTTATTTTAAAAAAATTTATTTTTTTATTTTTTTGTACCAGGATGCTTTGCTTTATTCTGTCTTTCTTTACTCAACTATGGTGTGTGAAATACTTTGCTTTTATACCAAGTAGTTGGTTAAAAGAATTGTCAGCAATTCTCTTGTTCAATAGTTTTTTTCGTTTTTTCAGTAAAGTGTGATCACCTTTTGATAAATAATGACTACCTTAAAAAAATGTTCATTTTTTATTAATAAAAAATTGTCACTATTTATCCAAAAATGATCGCCATTATTACACATAACACAAAAACAAATAAGAATTTGTTTCTTGAAAACGGGCCAGTGAGCCATATAAGCCACTTGTATTTGAGATAAATAATCCCTAATATTTTAGCTTAATGGCCAGAAATGAAGTGGAACAAGTCAAGACTACGAAGTCTATAGAGACATTTAAGTGAACTTGTAATAAAATGAAGAACACGGGTTTGTAATGACTCATATATAAGATCGTCTCATACAAGACTCACTTTTCATACGGAATGGGATATTTCACATTGTGAGTAACAGACATCATTCCCATAATTAGGGATTTTCAACTGACAAAGTATAGCTCAAATTCAGGTAGATGTCGAAAAATGTCTCGGATTCTTGCACTAAAACTGCAGGGATTTAGCAGTGGTTCATTCCATGAGACCGTCCTTAAGCAAAATCAACTCCTCCCCTCCTCACCAACTACTCTTAAGTGATCGGGGCGGTCGCTGCTAAGTTTGATACCATAGATGTGAGAGGTGAAAGGGTAAGCTTTAAGCCCGTAATACACTAGATAGTCCACGCCCATAATAATACAGGTCGGTAAGGACACCTGAAAATTAAGAGCAATATCTTCCAGAAAAAGGAAAATGAACACCCAGCTCTTTTCTCTATTAACGGGGCGAACTTTCAGTTTTAGTTAACCAGCAGGGGAAGCTCGTACAGAAGTCAAAAACGTACAAACATTCTCCGCTCCAACTAAATGTTTGCTGATAAAGGTCAAACAGCTAACCTAACACCGACTGCAGCAAAAAAATAGCAGCTATCTTCCAGATTATATATATGGCGAACTTTCAGTTTTAAATCGTTAATCAGCAGTGAGAAGCTCGTCCACAAGTCAGAAAGGTACCTAACGACTGTTTGCAGCAACTCCTCAGCAAGAAGAATAACTAACAGAATATAACCACGAGTTGAACAGGTTCTTGACCATGCCTCATTTTCCTTACTTGAAGTCGTATCGCCCCAAAATTGGTTTCAGAACCCAACTAAGTTCGTGTGATCCAACTGATAGCTCATGGCCCACTTATCAGCCCAACTGACGGAGTACCAGTAGTGATTTCTCGAACAGAAGCTGAAATACATTTAATAAAGCATCAGATCGCATTATTAATAAATTCCCGATTGGATGTAGAAGGCTAGATTTTTACAAATTGGAATATACAAATAGACATGAAGAGTGACCTTCAGATTTAGTCTTGCTTTTTGTTAACAATGCACAAAGACTGTGTCCGAATGACCCACGGTAAATGGATCAAGGCTGACTAAATTGGAGAGGGACTACGTTGGAAAACAAAAGCCAAAAATCTTGAGACTTACACTCAGGCTCCAACGGGTTTCCAGGTGAAGAGGATGTAATTGTCGGCTGTGCTTGAGACTGACTCATAGGTTCAACCTGACTTTCTTGTAAGGATGGTGTGACATCCTGCTGTATAGCCGGAGATGCTTTCAGCTGCTCCTCAGTGTTCTTTAAGTACTCACACTCATTTGAATATGCTTTGCTTGATGGAGTGCCATCTGCAACAATGCAGAGGACAGGGATCAATAAAGAGGAAAGATAATATCAAATGATCTGCAGAAGTGAAAACGGACTGACGACCGGCAAGACACGTCTAGTACCAAGCAAAAACGTATAGTGACTGATGAAAAAAAAAAAAAAAACAATCAAAAAGTGGGACTAGCTATAAGGAAGATACAAACCAAAAGAAACTAATTGACATCTCTATAATATTGGAGCATGGACATTGGTAATGCATCCAGTTATTATATTAGCAAATTGGCGATGACTAACATTAAATTCGTAAATTATTTTTGAAGCTTGATCTCAATTTTAAGAAAGATACTTCCATATTGTTTTGTTATTTATGATTCCTAGTGACTCGGAATATCTACACAACTAAATTTTAAAATAATCATTAGACAAAGACAATGCCATGACTACAAAATAAACTGCACAAAAAAGCAGGCAGCTAAACCAAGAACTCTCGTACCTCCGAACTGTTTGGGGCCTGAATAAAACATCCTGTCGGAATCATATATTAAATCACATCTTTCTTCCTTTCTGAAATCCCCTGCCCTCTTATAACCACCCCTTGAATAGCTTTCATTTCGTCGGAAATTTCTATTAAGGTTAAATCGCTCATTGTACTGGAATTGTCGACCATCTCCGTCCTTATCATAATGTCTTACTGGTTGAATTCTTTCAAAGATATCTTGAGGCTTCCTCTTGTATTCATCTCCCTCATTACAGTAAGCATTCCCCCTGCCAGACTGAGGATTATCACTGAATCTCCCACGTGATTCTCCGTTGTCATATCTTTGGTCTTGTCGGAATCCTCTCACAAACGGTCTCCTGCCCCTACCGCGACCCCTAGTCGGCTGGTAAGGGGGCCGCATCGGACCCACTCTAGCATCAGACCTGAAATCCGGGGAGAAGCTTCTGGATCGAGATCGGGATCGCCGGTTACTGTGCACAAAACGAGATTTTCTCCGATATTCATCAGGTTCCTCGTAGAAAGGATCGCTTATAGGACCATCATTTGATCTCAATCTTCCGGGAGAACTCATAGTGTTAAATCTTGGTCTTTGATCGAAAACTCTCCCAGATGATCTCTCCCTAATGTGGTTAGCAGAGTGTCCGGTTGGCAGATGTGGTAACCTTTCTCTTCCCATTCTAGCTTCAGACCTGAACTCAGGTGAGCGACTTCTCGACCTTGATTCATATTTTTGTTGACTCCGAGGATAATGCGAACTTTCACGGGGTGAAAAGCTTCTCTCCCCTTTCCCAAAATTATTTGGCATACCCTGTCTGTGGTATCCTTCTTTAAATCCCCGGTTTATTCCACCAGAAAATCTGTCAAATTTGCTCCTTGAATTCTTGTCCGAATTAATACCTCGACTGTTTACCATCCTTTTATCATGAAAATCATCTCTTTCTACAGGTGAACCCTTTCTCATTGGATTATATCCACTTCGTGAAGTAGAGATCATACGAGGCCGGCAAACTCTAAAAGAAGTATCCTCAGAAACTCCGGTAATTCCGTCTCTACCCTCTGAACCCAAGTTCCAGGACCTAAAAACAATTAGGCTCACAGATTAGTAAGAATCAAACTGACAACCAGTAATCATATCCCAAGTTTATTGTCCGCAATAGACACTGGTGGTCGAACAATGTCAACTTTGAACGTTAAGTTCTTCATATGTAAGTATAATTATTACCAAAGATACATTGTACAAGATGTCTTGTTTGATCCATGAAAACGATTTTCATGCAACCATTTTTAAAAAGAAGCAAATATTGTATATTTTCAGAAAATAATGGTCAAGTCAACGCCGTTTTACCACCAACGTCAAATTGGGGCATCATAAATGGATGTAGTAGTAAACAACCTTCGCTCCCTCCTTAGGCTGGAGGTAAATTTTACCTGCTTCTTATGGAATCAGCACTTCTTCTGTCTGAACATGGCAACCTTCTTCTATCTCTGGAATCGCGTAGAGCATCATCACTGACGTCTTTGCCAAGTCTATCAGTTTCTGAATTTGATCTTCCATAACCCTTGCAATCTCGCTGGGCCCCAGAAAACAATTTCAACGATGGAGATTCTTGATCACGTGTCAACAAGCAGCTTTGATGCTGAGAACAGTCTTCCTCCACTCTCTTATCAAAAGTACATTTCTGTTTTTCACAATCCCCGGGAAGGACTTCTCTCCACAGCCGGGCAGACTCCTTAGAAGCTTCAAGAAAGATACCCTCCCTATCATCAGAATCATAATCAACATGCTCAGTTTCGGCGTCCTCAATTTCTTTATCCTCCCAGCCAGGTCCAACTGACTCTCTTAGTTCCCCATCTTCTAAATTACCGTCATAACCTTCAGCATTGGACACATTGTCCCTTTCAATAGCACAACAATTCGTGCCATGAACAGAACTAATTCCCTTTAAACGGCTTGTAACATGA
The DNA here is from genome assembly GCA_009801015.1 of Silene noctiflora. Taxonomy (NCBI): domain Eukaryota; kingdom Viridiplantae; phylum Streptophyta; class Magnoliopsida; order Caryophyllales; family Caryophyllaceae; genus Silene; species Silene noctiflora. The sequence goes on along the minus strand of VHZZ01000056.1, from coordinate 218,457 downwards.
TCAGATGACACATCTAAGCTACTGATTGACATGTCCGACCCTGTCTTGCTTTCAGGCGTCACATAGGCTATGCTTTGACCACCCAATGTATCACCAGCGTCAATTGCTACCGCTCTCTCTCGTGAGGTAAAAGTTTCCACATGCACAGACTTCTGAATATTCAGAGCACTAGTTTGTGCAACTTCCGCAGACGTCATACAAGAACCAGCAAAAGTATCATCAACAGGATGGTTCCAATCATCCATTATCGTATTCAGATCCCAGTGCAATCTATAATTTCTAGGAGCATCAGACGTCTCTGTTGTATTTTCGGTGATTTCGACATCCTTATTTGGCGGATTGAATGGGATAATTTCTGCACATAGAACATCATTGTTTGCGGTGCCAGGCAATTCACAACACTCACTAGTTTTTACCCTGCTGACTTCAGATACAATTAATTCAGTTGGCTCTGATCCTGAAAGCTCCATTATTTGACTCAGACCATCATCAATAGTAGTATTTGATTCATCTTCTGTCACGTTGGCCGTAGAATCAAAAGTCTCATTATCATCACTTTTCGGCAAGTCACCCATCTTTGTCCTATCAACACCACTACAGGCGGCGGTAGCAAGTATTGCAGTGCCTGTCAAATCCTTGTTGGAAATGGGTACTCCCTTGAAAGAGCTCGCAGCATTCTGTACATCACCATCCATAACAAGCGTTTTGCATAATGATCCAGAGAAATCATTTAATGCGGACTCTTGCTCTGCGTTTCCTTTGGCATATGTTTGCTGCTCTAAAGTGCACATACCGCTATCAAGCTTTTGAGACTCTTCACAGTGCTTTGGAGATTGAGGAGTTGGAGATGGGGATCGCAAAAAAAACCTCCTTTTCTTGATAGGTACATGCTCCATATTGCCTAATCAACGCCCTTCAAATGATAAATCAGACTGCAAAATCAATAAAAGAGATAGCAAGTATTTATTAGATTGATTAACATGAACAACTTGAAATGGAAATCAAAATCAAAATTAAAATCAGACTTGTGCGAAATTCTGATGTGAAATCATCACTTTAAAATCATAACAGCAATCACCTCCCTCATCAATCATCACCAAGCATACTTACAAATATCATTATTAACAATGAGTCAATGACAGCCTAGATTCATGATTACGAAATACCGATGCGAAATGATCACTTTAAAATCAGACTTAGTGCGATATGCCCCTAATGAAACTAGTGTATAAGCATAAGTCATAATCTAATTTTGAAACCCAATGCCTATCATACATTAATCTACACTGTAAAATAGTACTTCACATAATATCAAAACCCAACATCACTAACAGAAGTTATGAGCATAAATTTCCCCGGGGTTTACATACGTCATTTACCTTAGGCCCGTAGTTCAACCAGTGTTCAATGACTTCAATCCTCTGCATAAATTACCCAAAGGGGTTTACAGTGAAACTATTGAACCTCACACATAAGAACCCTGAGAGTTACTATACAAAACAAAGGAATTCAATATTTTGTATAACATGACAGATACGGATTGTGGTGGTCTCCGAAATCTTGTATCCAACAATCTAGAGCTAATTCAAAGAGTTTATCCCAGTATGAATTGGCAAGTCATATATCTAAAGAGACAGATCACGTAGAATCCAACAGCGAAATCTTGATTTAAAATGAAGAAGTCTCTCCTCGTACGAATTGCCAACTCACATGTCTAACACGATAATCATGTAGAATCCACAGCCAAAACTCAAGTTTTATAAAGAACTTCCGAGTATTTAGAGTGACCGCTACACAAACCATAACCATAACCATAACCACAACCACAACCATCACAGTCACCAATAGCATTTAAGAGCTTTCAAAAGTCAAAACCAGTTGATTTTTTCGCAAATACAAGAACACATCTCGATAACCTAAGTACCTACCCATCAACATAGCATATTTTCGCAAATACGAGATCACAGCTCGATAACCTACGTGCCTACTCAATGAACATAGCACATTTTCCGCGTAACAACAAATCACGAAAACGTTTTGTTCCAGCAAAAATTCTTCAACCAAGAAGTTAGGGTTCACATTTCTGACTTCGGAAATTCACAATCACAGGTCAACGTTAATTAAGCAGACATTAATTCGCTACTCAAATTCACACAATCTACACCAATAAACCAAGGTTTCCACCGCCGCCAAGAATCCACATTTCCTCAAAACATCGATTCTTCACCATTATCATCGTAAAATCACAAAAATAGCATCTCCTCCATACACAAATTCAACATTCTCGCTTCGGCGAAAATCGACATTTTCTCAAAAAATCAAAAACACCGAATTTTATCGAAGAATAACGAGCAAATCAACATCTGCACATCAAGAAATCTACTGTCTTGCACGTCGAATGTTGAATTTGATGCAAAATCAACAGTAAAAACAGAAATCAATAAAACTTAGGGTTTCCAGTACCTGTGTAAAACCACAAAAAATCAAATTCAACGAAGCGAAAATCACAATCTTCGAACAATTACGATGAGGTTTTCAGTGAAGCAAAACCCTAGAAACAATGAAATCTGAGCCGTTGGATTAATAATCCATGATTAAATGAGGAGCGTTGATTTAGCCGACGAAGGAAAAATGAGAACAAATGATGATGAATTGAATGAAGAGGTAGTAGATAGTAGTCAACTGTGTGTGTGTGTGGGGTAAAATTTAGGCCCAAAATTTAATTCGGACTACTTTTCCAATGATAATTGATACGGAGTAACAAACACGGTATGGTATACGGGTATGTTTTTCTCAGGTGGGACCAACAAAATGGTACCATCAAATTGACCTGGCAATGGAATGAAGATCGATTATTTCTAACAAGTCTTACGGATATATCCGTCTTAAATTAAAGGGCAATTCTCATTTGTGACGGAAGGTATCCGTCACTTTGAGAAGACGGGTACCAAATTGTGAGACAAAAGACCCATGAGAGGAGAGAGGAAAGCAAGTGTAGGGGTGCCCCACCTTTTGCTTTATTCGTTTTGTGAGTGGCATTACCCGTCACAAATACCGACCCGTCACAAGGGAGACGCTTTGTAAATTAAATTGGGTCAAATAATATTCATTTTTATGGATAAGAGTATAAGACAAAAATGAAAAAGCTTAGAGAAGAGCAAGATGTTTGTTCTATCTATACAAATGAGTCATTATTTGACCCGTTTTAAGCTTAAAACGGATACTTCTGTCTTAAATGAGAATTTGTGTTTTATTTAAGATGATGTGTTAATGGAAGACAGTTTTTTATGTACGGATAAAATAGAGGAGCATATAAAAGAAGGTTGTGATTTGTGAGATTTAAATTAAGACGGTTTTAAGTAAAACTAATTGATGAACAAATTAATATTGTAAGTCGGGTCTATTAGATCATCCTCAAGCAGAAGGTCACGCTAACTGGGTCACTAACGTTTTAGCCCTTAATCCCACCTTATTTATCTTGACCCAGTTTCACCCTCTCAAACAGAAGGTCATGACCTAGGTCACCAACCCAATCATTTTTCACATTCTTTTTCCCACCTAAAATACTCATACTTTTTCAATTATTAATTACTAACAAATATATATAAATTAATTTTAATTTACTAATTTGTAAATATCTTACAAAAAAAATAACTAATCCAGTTAGTGTTTCAATTAGTGTTATTTAAATATTAATAAACCCACTTCCATTTCGCATCTTCATCATCTTTGTTCATTTAACCTTCCCCAAATAATAACTCTTACCCCAAAAATAATCCCAAATCTCCATATTTATCTTATTTGTTCATCATCATCAAAGATTCTCTTCGTAGACCACCATCACTAATTTGTTCTTCATTTTCTGGGTTTTCAAGATCTAATATTTCACAAATCACGGTCACCGTCTTCAACCCTCCTTCACCATCGTTCACGGCCGGGATCATCGATCACTGTCTTTACCTCCACCATCAACTTCCTTCGTCTCTTACCCAGATCGTCATCACCGTCATCATTGTCTTCCAGTCTTTATTTGAGGTAATTAATTTAATCTGGTTTCCATTCACATAATAATGATGTTTATACAACTAATTTGGTACTTTTTTTTTAATTCAGAATTGGTAAAAATTAAGTTTGGGATCGCATAATAATGATGTTGCGAATTGGGATCATTTTCGATTTGGGATTTGGGATCATTTTCTGATTTCATGCTACGATTTGGGATTTGGGATCATTTTGTTGCCTCACCATCAACATCAGCAATTTTTTTGAGTTTTTTGCCCAAAAAAAACTTAAATATGTAGTATTAAAAAAGTTGGTTCAAAATCTATCAAAATTGAGTTCATTCAATAAGTAATTTAAAGAGTGACTCAATAAAAATATGCTCGTATTTTTTTCTCTTGCTATGGTGTGTAATAATTTTGTTTCAGTAAACTTATCTTCTTGTTTTTTTCCAGCAGAGTACTACTGGCGTCCTTTTTTTTTCTCTCTCACTTGTGTCAAACAGTCAACCAAAAAAAGTCACGTACAAGGTCACCAACCTTCACCTTTGCCTCAACTCAAGGTCACCAATTGACCTTCATTTATTCAAGGTCGAGCTAAACACTGTCTTAATACTTCTAAATTACGTCATTAGTATGACCCAACAAGGTCACGACCCAGTTGGTGACCTTGCTTGGGCATGGTCTTAGTGATATGTCGTCGCTAACCTATGCAAAAATAAATTCCCTAGCAACAACAAATDAATGTAGTATTTAGGGGTCGAATCCACGGAGAGCGCGGTGGTTGCTAATTAGTTGTAATGAATAGAATTTTACCTTGGTCGGTCACAAATTACAGGGGTTGATTGATTGGTTTTTGCAAAGTAAAAATATAAAAGCAAACAATAAAATAAAAGTCGTCTAGGGGGTCGGTTCATACATGAAAGTTGATATTTAAATAGTTGATAAACTAATAGACACAAATAATCATTTAGGCCTAACGACACCCAGCTTTCACTTTTAGTATCAGCCTTAAATCGGGTTCTAACAAGCTTTCACTATGAGCTAGGTCGATCTACTACACATGTTAAGTTCTAATACATTACCGTGTCTCTCGACTTATAGAAATGTATAACGAATTTAGTCAAAATATTATGGCCATAAATCAAAGACTAAACAATACAATGCAAACATGGTAGAGATGATAAGTGATTAACCAATTCTAACAACTTGTTTTATTTATCAATTTAACATGACTCCCCTAATCCCTAGACTTATGAAATCTAGCTACTCATATGGAAATGATAACAAATGGAAATATTAAATGGAAATGCAAACATAATGTAAATGAAATATAAACTATAAAGTAAATAACATAAATAAAATATAAACTATAAAGGATTACGTTAATGGAAATGAACAACAATGAGGAAATGTAGAACTTGGACTTGTAGAACAAAAGATAATTAAACTTGAATTGTAAATGGAAATTGTATAAAGGAATGATTAAAATATAACAAGAATGAAATACTAATCTAAACTAATATAAACTAAACTAAACTAAACTAATTACTAATATTTAGAGAGAATTATAAGGAAAAGAAATGTGTAGGAGAGGTGATAGGAGGTGTGGTGTGAAGCCGGAGGTGACTCTCCTTATATAGTAGTTATAGCTTGAAACGTAAACAATCCACAAAGAATCCAATGGACTTTAAATACCAACAACCCCGATTAGGGATGGGTGACCCCGATCGGGGACGCAAGGATCCGGGTTAAATGCCTTCAATGGCCATAGTTAATGCCCGGATATCCAATGTTTTATGTTAATTGCGTCCTTAATCATCCGGAAATGCCTTGTGAATGTGGAATTT
>VHZZ01000056.1:91668-121041 GCA_009801015.1 Silene noctiflora | reverse complement strand
AAAATAAAGTCTCAGGTTCGAATCTCTTTCAGCTTTAATTACTTTTTTTGCGATATTAATTACCACAATAAAATTAACCGGAATATCGATAATTAACATTTCCTTATACTAATTAAAATGTTGTTTTACTTTGTTTAATTTTAGTGCAGTGATCTTCCAAGGTGTGAAGGATTATTATGAAGAAGATGATATCAAAAACCAAAGCACTTTTCTCATGCAATAGTAAACTATCCAACCTATCTATCTACTTATCATTCTGTCTATTTTTTTGATTGCAACCCAAATGTCTAAGTATAGAATGCATGTACATTATGGGACATTTGGGTTGCCAAATGGGCACGATCAGGTCAGGTCAGGTCAGATTAGGCCATTCAATTTTTTGGGTCATCAGACAACCGTCATAACACGATATCTTTTGAAATTGTGTGTTTGTCACAACTCACAAGGGTCGATTCTATATTGATCTATTCAATGAATAACTAGATATAAAGTATTTTAATATTCAGTTGGTCTTGTTTAAAGCCGTTTTAACTTAAGACCTTTCACATACACCTTTTAATCCTAACCTCTATTTTAATCTGTTGTAACCTGTAAGATACATCTTTAAGTTGAAACGGATTTAAACAAGAAATGGTGTTCAATATTCATCTACAAGTGAAAATTATTCGCTAAAGACTAAAGTTGTGTCAAAATATAATCTTTTAATCAAATAATAATATTTTCTTCAAAATCTAAATTATAATATTTTAAATAAAATAAAATGAATTCACTATTATTTATAAACCGTAAATTTCTAAATTTTTGTTATGTGTTATTATATATATTAGAGAATGACTTGACACATTTTGTATAAAACAAAACATTAAACTGTTATTATTAGCTTCGTCAAAATAAAAGTAAAATCATTAACATAATTTGAGAACAATTATTATTTATAATCATTAGTTTTATGTTAAAAAAAATAAATTCATCACACACATTTTATAACTTTACTAAATTCTTTTGATTAGTTCATAGGTCATTTTTTTTTCTCATATCGTAATATAATGAGGTATATGACAAATTAATAATGTACTCTATCAATTTAAAATATATATAAGTAATAACTAAAAACAAAACCTCTATATATACCGCAAATGTGCGGGATCTAATTGAGCTAACAAATGCCCTTAAATGGTGTAACTTGTTTAATAATGTACTCTATCAATTAATAACCAGATACGGAGAATTTAATATTTAGTTGGTCTTGTTTAAAACCGTTTTAATTTAAGACCTTTCACATACACTTTTTATTCCTACTACTATTTTAATCTGGTGTAATTTGTAAGAGACGTCTTAAGTTAAAACGGATTTAAACAAAAAAAATAGTGTTCAATATTCATCTACAAGTGAAAATTTTTCACTAAAGATTAAAGTTGTGTATAATTGAGCTAACAAATGCCCTTAAATGCTCTAAAAAAACTCCAAGAAAACAAGAAAGTTAGCATTTAAGAATGATTGCATTTATAAAGTAGATCCACATGCATACAATTATAAACAAGCATTCAAATGCGAGTATTCATTACAAAGCTCAGTCAAGTGCAATCATATCCACATAAACTATGGGATTTTTTTAGTTCTTTGTCACTTTCTTCATTTCTTGTCTACCCATTTTTAATGATTTCCTACTCATCATACTTGTTTCGGACCGACTTAAAATCCGCGGAGGAGCGAGGGGGGCTTGCAGAGACGGTTATCCCCTCAAATGTTGAGAACAATAACCTTTTTGTTAAAATTTTCGATTGTTTTCCCTTGCTAGGTCTAATCGTCTAACTATTCGCCAATATTTGGCTTCAATAATCTTCTATGTGAATGCAGATGTTAGTTAGTTTAGTTGGTGAAATTATGAAAAACAGTTTTCACAACCTGAGTTCAAACCTCATCAGCAACAAAAAAATCTTGTGAAATAACGAAAAGCAGTTTTCACAACCTGAGTTCAAACCCCAACAATAACAAAAAAATCTTTTATATGAATTATTCCCTCTGTTGCAGTGAATAATTCTATAAACGAAATGATCTAATAGTATCCTCGACCAGAATAATCTATTTGCCATGTCTAGATGCCCATGTTTCTCAGTTAAACAAACACATACGGAGTACATTGCAAAATTTGTCTATTTTTTTCTTTTCCGATGTCAAATAAGCCACAAGAGCAAGTACAAAAGCGGGGGTGAAGGAATTTAAACCCTGAACCTATTGTCTACTATACGCGTATATCTCCTTTTAACCACTAGGTTAAGACATCCGCGGTGCTAACTTTGCTTTTTATATGATTAAACATTTTTATATGATTAAACAGTTCCGAGCTCAAGCCATCCTCACGTCTCAAACAATGTGGATGTAAGAGAAGAATACGCAAACGCCTTCAGAACGGAATCGTACAACGAGTTTTGGACACGTGTCACGACACTCACTCGTAAAGATTCAACTCCATGGAAATCGTCTATGAGTACAACTTCAGCTTCACGGCTTCTATCTTACAGACTATTTGTTGAACATCTGTTAGAGCCCAATCAACCGGCCGTGACAAAAATTCTAGGCTCTGATCGGAATGAACCCGAAAATAAATCTCTTCTTTCCGACTACTTTGAAGAAACTGCAAACGCTTCTATCTTGTGTGGTCAATTGTTAAGAGACACGGATCAAATGCGTGCTAAATACCGATCCCTTAAAAAGACGTTGCAGTCCCTTGAAAACACGCAAATGCCTTCATCGTCTAACCATTTAGCAACAGTTTTGATTCAATTAACCAAATTCACAAAATACATCAACCCTTTTATTTCCTCATCTTCCTCATTAACCCGATTTAGAGCCGTGAAGTCTAGTTGCTCCGAGCTACTTAAACGGCTAGAGTTAAGACGCGCCAAGGTTCAAGCCAAGCTTCATTTTCGTAACAGCTTAAAATTCGGGTCCGCTGTGTTTCTAGTGGCATTAACAACAACAATAACTCTAGTCGTAGTAACACATGCATTAGCAACAATGGTGGCCATACCAGGTTTTATATTCGGTTCTCTTCGCCGAAATTCAACAAAACAACTGGCTAAAGTAACAGCTCAGCTTGATGCAGCCGCAAAAGGGACATATATATTGAATCGGGATTTGGATACAATTAGTCGGCTTATAGCTCGGCTTCATGACGAGCTGGAGCATACACGAGCTATTGTCGAGTTTTGGGTTGAACGGTCTCAAGACTTTCAAGATCAAGCCGGTGAAGTGGTACGCCAATTACGAAAGAACGATTCGAGTTTTATTGATCAATTAGATGAACTCGAAGAACATTTATACTTGTGTTTTATGACTATAAACAGGGCTAGAAATCTAGTGGTGAAGGAAATATTAGGCTTACATTATTCAAGTAGAGGAAAATCAGCATCACTCTTAGTTTGACTCATTTAACAGTTTGTATATATTTGTAAAAATTAATTTACTCTTTTATCAAAGTGTTTTAATGTCCCATGTCATTTCCATCTTAATTTCAGGAGAAAAAAAAAAAAAAAGATTGTCGCTGCCTAATCTTGCTAAAAGCAGTCAATTTCACCCTGAAATGTGAGAATAATACGATCACGATAACCTTCAAAACCTGGATAACTCAATTGAGTATCACTATATCTGTATCAGTGTCATGGTCGATGACTAAAACTCTCAAATTTTGCTCCGTCGTATCCCAAAAAACTTCAAGGCCGATAATCAAATCTCTCTCAAAAATTTGCCCTGTTGTATCCCAACAAACTTCATAGCCTTGCTCTCGATGTATTATCGTTTTGTCCGAATGTATTATCTTATGGCGCTCGCCTTTTTTCCTTTTACAACGCCATCAATTTTATCGCAACTTTATTATCTAATCTAAAATGATGTTTTTCTAAAAAATGAGAAAGAAATGTGACATGAGACAAAACACAAAAATAGGACAAAACCTCAACTCAGCTACATAGTCATACAAGATACTCCCTCTCCGTCCCGATCATTGTTGTCCTTTGGTTTTGACACAAAGACCAACGAAAGAGGAGAGAGTCAATTACTAAATGACAAGTGGACCAAATTAAGTGTAAATGATCAAATTATTCATCAAGTTCATTCTTAAAATAGAAAGGACAACAATTGATTAAGACACCCCAAAATAGAATATGACAACAAATGACCGGGACGGAGGGAGTACAGGTATACAACTATAATTCCAACGAATTTGCATGGGAGGTTATTAAAGAGCAGTAATGTAGCTAACACTGTCTTATAGTGCAGCTGCATAAACAGTTATGCATCGTTATCGATAATTGAAACCTGGAATTAGGTTGGATTTTACAAAATAGTTTATTCCCTATTCTAACAAGTTTATTAATGTCATTGACTTCTATCTTATCCTAGTAATTTATAGGCTGGACCCGAACGATATAGAATAATTATTTTCGAGATGAAAGAAAATGAATTGAAATGAAATTATGGGAACATTTCCAAATTAAGGTTGCATCATCCTTCCCTCTTTAACTCGCTTGAGTTTTTTTAATAATTAATTGCTCGTTCTTAATTGTTTGTTAACTAAAACACCCATAATAAAAAATAAAAAAAGTAAATAAATGACGGGGTTGAAAGTAGTTTATTTAGGCGGTAAGCAAAGGAGAAGACGAGCTACACCAAGGAAATAAAGTTCGAAATAATCAAGATATCTTAGCCAAATAATTGAGACAACGATCCTATAAGTAAAAGGTCCTATGGCGCAAGAAAAAAAAAAAAAAAAAAAAAAAAAAAACAAAGAAATAGCTCTCGCCATTCGCCAACTTACATGAGGCCGTTTTAAAACAATCCATTTCTTATATCACTCATATTACTCATATTTTTCTGATTTCTTGCCACTTCTCAAATTTTCCGTCACATAATTTAAAAAAATGAACACAAAAAATGTAGTGAGCTTCGGGTGAAACGGTCACATCCAAACAATCAAGATAACACCCTACTATATCAAAGAGTACAAGTGTACAACATTGGAATACCTCGTTGGATTGCTAGGTCTCAACCTGTGAATGGAGCTGATCAAGTTTGTACGAAACACTTCTCACAAAGCAAACATTGCTTCACGGGCCATGACCTTTTCGGTTAATCAATGCAATCCCTCCTTCAAAAAAAAAAAGCGAATAGTACAACATTAAGTAGCTAGATGCTTAAATCCCATGCATACAACCGTCTCATAAAAATTTTCTGTATTCATCGTAATAAATTAACAACTTATTGTATTCATACAACTCCTCTCGTGTATGAGTAATTGCTAATAATCCCTTCGTCCCAATCATTTGTTTACCATTAATTGAAATATTTCTCGGAAATAATAAAGAAGTTAACGGAAATAATAAAGAAGTTAAACAAATGATTGAGAGTTGAGACAAGGGAGCGCAAGAGTATCATGGGTCATGGCTAACAAAAAAGTGATGATATTAAGTAGTAACTCAACTTCCCCACCAAAAAGAGCACACTGGTTAGTAATAAGAGTTATAAATGTTGTCAGCTACCCTCGTGAGAATTCATAAATGCCACCCTCCTTTGCCCAACCATCCACCATTGAAGTTACTCTCTATAAATTTCACCACTAAGTTACTCATATCACTAGTAACAATTTCCAAAACAATATCCCATCCCATCATTCTAAGCACATAAACAATGGCTTATGAAAATGGTAAACTTGAAAATGGTGAAAATGGTAAACAAGAAAATGGTAATAACCAAGAAAAAAACCCATCAATCAAAGTCAAAATTACCAAGAAATACAATGTACAATCCAAGAAAAAAATAGGTAAAAAAGAGTGTCAATTGGTAACATTTGATTTACCTTACTTGGGTTTCTTCTATAATCAAAAGTTGCTAATTTACAAAGGAAATGGGAGTGAATATGAGGAAATGGTGAGTAAGTTGAACGACGGGTTGAGCCGAGTTTTGGAGGAGTTTTACCAATTGGGTGGAAGATTAGGGAGGGATGATGATGAGGTGTTTAAGGTCATGTATGATGATGATATGGATGGTGTGGAGGTGTTGGAAGCGATTGTCGATCATGGCGGTGATGGTAAGGATGGTGATGATGATGGTGTGATGGTGAGTGTTGATGAATTGGCTTCAAAGGAGATATCTTTCATGAAGGATTTGATTCCTTACAATGGTGTTTTGAACTTGGAGGGTCTTCACCTCCCTCTCTTGGCTATTCAGGTACATTTCCTTCGTCCCAATCCTTCGTTTACCCTTAATTAAAATACTCATCACAAATAATTGAGACGTAGAGTAATATTTAACGTTTCGCATTATAGACATATAGACATACTTCTTTTCACCTAAATTATTTGACAATTTGAATTTTGTGACTGAGAGCCACAGTGTGTGTCAAGACATTGAAAGTTGCTTTTGGGCTAAAAGTATATTCTTTGAATTTACGCCATTTTTCAAAATTCTCATCACATATTTTGAAAAATGGTGTAAATTTAAAGAATGCGAGAGAGTATTTGTCAAGCAATTTGGGACAGAGGAATGTAAAGGAAAATCAATTTTCATAATCAATTCTTTAACACGCTGGTTGTCAGTTTGTCACATCACCTATTATATTTTTATACTCTTATGCAACTACAAAATTCACTTAAAGCGTAAGTCTAGGAGAAGCACATAATCCTAACCCATCACAAAAACTTATATAAGACTGTCTATCTGGTTAGACCCGACCATAAAGTGGCATAAATCACATAATCAAAGAAGAATAGCAAGCAAGTATTTGGATCGACTCACATGCGAGACCTTTCATATACGGAGTAAGACTCACCAAGTAATAAGATTTAGTCCTTGTCAACAATTGTCATAAGGTCATGGGATAGCTATTGAAAAATGCAACATGTATACATAATATAAGCGAATATGAAAGATTATTCACATACAATGTGTCGGAAGGTCTCTAATAGTCGTTTTTAAGGAATAGAATACTGTACTCCATCCTATCCACACCAAAGTTCTCACTTTCCTTTCTTAATACTCGCATCAAGGTTCTCATTCCGTTTAAGGTAAATATAGTCATCAAACTGGGTCTCACCTTCACGCTTTTTTACCTACAAATTATATAAACAACTTGGCACTTAAAGACACGGTTTAAAAGATTTCAATCTCGAACTACCCAACTTACAAACTTTTACTTTTATTATTGTATTCTTATTTCTTACGGTCTTACCATGGAAACTTTGGTGAGAATATGAGGGAGTAGTTTTTCACTTTTTCCCGAGTGAATTTTGTTGCACCTCGGAAACAAATTACGCTGTTTTTATAGTTGATAGACATAAAAACAGAGTTTCAACCTCAGGCAGATGCGAAAGAATGTTTTAGACTCTGAAGATAATCTGCCGTGTTGGTACAATAAACTTTTCCGAAATATAATGGGTTGATATCAGTTCATTGTCTAACCATGTAAGGCACTCTATGATCGTGGCCATTAATTACTAGACATTATCATATGCAGTGCATAATTTTTAACAACCTTCAGGTATTAAATTTTCCCCATGTCTAACAGCTGGAAGTACCTGTATATGTGATTAATTAGCCTTTGACATTGCAAAGCGAAAGCGATGGGTCATTCACATTTTCTAAGCTTAAATTTCAAAAAAGAAAGGCAAGGTAAATTCATTAATCAAAATATTATTTTCCCATGTCTTAGACTTTTATCAACTCGAAAGCTTTCTCCACATACATCTCATTTATAGAAGAGTATTTCAAAAGAAAAGATCCGATCACCTAATCTTTTTTTTCTCGAACTGAGGGATTCATGGATCAAAAATGTAAATCATTTTTCAAAACCAGAACGAACTCAACTACTTGGAACCAGATGATCCTTTAGTATTGTCAACTTGTAACTTTACCCAGGTTCAATCCTTGTTACTATCTTCATATTTCAATTTTATAAAGCAAAAGGTCTCTAGTACTATAGTTATACACTTAGATCATCAAAACATCCATCGCACATACCTACACGGCTACACCATATTATAAGGTATTTTTAGTTCGTTAGTTACAAAGAATTATTTCCTATTCCATATTCCAGTAGCCTACACATGGTTTCGGTAGTTTGTCGCTAAATACATCACAGAATCAGATCAGCCAAGCCACATGAAGAAGGCAGAGTATACAGTTACACACTAAACAATATGCACGTTTGCAACTTACAAGCACAATTTGGAACACCCCAATGTTTTGTTGTTAAGATGTAGTTTAAGAACATAATTGCATGGCCTTTTAAAGTGTTAAGCTTCTTTCCCATATTCATGGTGTTTACGCTATACTCTACCAAATATTAGAGTGCATACATTTTCCCTTGTCGTTGTCATTCTTTACTACTACTACTAATACTACTACTAGGCAACGCTCGAGTCATACTCAATCGCCTCCTCGTAGACCCCATAAACTATCAAGTGATGTAGACGAAATACTTATCATAACAAATGCATGAGATGATTACAAATAGACTAATAGAGGCTCGCGAAACTGACGTGTAAAGTTATAATTGGTCGAGATACTTACCGATTAAGTTGCTTTCGCTACCCACTTGCCTCTTCATTAATGTCTCCTATATTCCTAAAATAAATGTAAATGTCTCAATCATCCCAAAAAAGGCCCATTAGAGGTACAAATGATAAACCTAAAATGAATGGACTTACTCCATTGCTATACTACACTGAAAGATACTATTCAACAACCACAAGGATAGCGACAACAAACATTGTCGATCCTACGGAAGTACAGACTGTTGGTAGAATCACCCCATGTGGCCATGTATACAATAGAGATTAAGCTTCATTCTGTTTATTTTTCGCAACTTTATTTACCCTTGAATATATCTTCTCAAGTGTCTTCTCCAATGTTATTTGTTTTTAAATTTTTCTTTACACTTACTGGTCTCACACAAATAGATATGATCAACTTTCTTGCAACAGACTCTCCTCTGTGTTGGTTACTTATTTTTTCAACTTAACTTTTTTTTTCCCCTTAAATTAGGTTTCATTTTCCCTTTCGTTTCATTGATTTATCTCTAATTTACGTTTTAAAAGACATTTATGTTAGCCGACCTTAAATCATTTTAGAACTAAACCTTCGTGGTTACCACAGCTTACCAAGCTTCATGATGGGCTGGCAATGGGATTGGCATTTAACCATGCTGTACTAGATGGAACCTCTACATGGCACTTCATGAGCTCATGGGCCAGCATCTGCTGTGGGGCCCCTTCAATCACTCTCTCACCATTCCTTGATCGTACAAAGGCACGCTCCACACGTGTTGCTCTAACCATTCCTGATGCCCCACCACAACCAGAGTCACTTACCGCACCACTGCTTCGCGAAAAACTCTTCCGGTTTTCTGAAACCGCAATTGACAAAATCAAAACTGCCCTCAACTCAGGCAGGGGTGACAAGACCCCATTCTCAACCTTCCAGTCTCTCTCAACCCACATTTGGCGGGCTGTGGCAGCAGCCCGTGGGCTCAAGCCTGAAGAGATCACTGTGTTCACCATCTTTGTGGACTGCCGGAAAAGGGTCAGCCCACCAATGCCAGAAAGCTACTTTGGCAATCTCATCCAGGCAGTGTTCACTGGTACAGCAACTGGAATGTTGATCGGAAACCCGCCAGAGTTCGCTGCAGACATGATTCAGGCAGCTATCGGGTCCCATGATGCAGCTGCCATCGAGAAGCGGAACAAAGAGTTTGAGGCAAATCCGTTCATTTTCCAGTTCAAGGATGCTGGCATGAACTGTGTGGCTGTTGGTAGCTCGCCAAGGTTCAAGGTTTACGATGTTGACTTTGGCTTCGGAAAACCAGAGAGGGTTCGGAGCGGAACCAATAATCGATTTGATGGGATGGTGTATTTGTACCCAGGAAAAGATGGTGGGAAGAGCATAGATGTGGAAATTAGCTTGGAAGTTAAGGCTATGGAGGCATTGGAAAAGGACAAAGAGTTTTTACTGGATGGTGAGGTAGTTTAATATTTCAAGTTACAGTTATGAAGAGGGAGTTACCACAAGGGATTTATATTATTATATAACATTTGTAGTTACTGTATCTTATGTTAATTTTATGTAAGTTGGGGTGGTTTATTGGTATTGTTAGGACAAAAAAAAAGAACATTGTTGGGTGTAGTGTGAAGAAAATGGATCAAGGCAAACATAGAATTAGTGGGTTGTGGATGCAAGAGGAATTAACTTGTGTTTGCTGACGTCCATCTTCTTGAGAACATGCATTGTAAGTGTGTTAAGAGTGTTTAAGTTTCGTTCTTATTAGGGTTACAGTTAATTGGTGATTAGGGATTTGTTATTTGATTATCACAGTTACTATGTTTGTGTCTAATTATAAAGTCTCAGTGGAAAATCCGGAGAATTCATATCGATATAAAATGTTGTTTCCGTTTCCAGTGGAGGCCAAGGCTCGTTACTCATTAGCTTTATAACTAAAGCAAAAAGGTAACAAAACTAGTTGGTCTTCATGTATTGTACACAGTCGGTCAATGCATTATCCACTCGACATTCAACATGGATCATTTGAAAACAACTTTAATTTTGTGTTTCAAACACAACTGTATGGCAGTGTACATATAATCCCTGCCTCATATTCTGCCGTAGGCAAGAGCTTTTAAGACAATATTTTTGCATATTAAGGATATTACATTCTATTAGCTATTTAGCTGATTGTTATAAACTTGTTTGCATGCTTTTTTATTAGATGGCTTTGTGATTCTTCTATTTATTTAGTGTCAAATTTATGAGTATTACTACATACATCAGTGCTTATGTAAGTATGTAAAACAAGAAACATACTCAACATCACATGGTGAAACCGATCTTTACGGATACGAGCACTCTTGGAACACTTCACAGATTACATCTTTCAGCAGGACTTTAATGCATGAACTTCTTGTCGAAAGAAAAAGAAAAAAAATGAATATCTAGAAATGAGAATTAGTCTTTACATACCTAAGTCATAGGTGCGAGCTAATTCACCATTTGAAAGTCCCGCAGCTTTTGCATAGACATCAGACATCACCCATAGCAATTATGCACTGCATGCAAAGATGACATTGCAGAGGCAACAGGAATCAGAAAATTGTTTTACGTGTTTTTACGGTGGATAATATGCAGGCCAATATGCAGAGATTACAAACCAAGGGCAGCCAAAATCATTAAATATTTCTATTAGTAAGCAAGAACATTGATCCAACCACAATATAGCAAGAGATACAAATTCTTGGTAGCTAAATAAAACTGGTTTTAGTCATACGAGCAGTGATTAATTTTGTTCACAGTTCACACATGAGAAAGGAGCACATTAATCTTGATCTCAAAAAATCGGTCATCATGACCAAAGTTCAGTCATTACACCACAAATGCAGCAGCAACATAACCTCAAAAACCTTCTATAAGTTGGCTGCGTGTGTGGTTCGGGACTCCGGGCCTATATAATTTTTGTTTTGGTATAAACATTTGGTTTAGTCTTAGAGTCAAGTTGGATAGGATGATAAGGCCAATAAAGCTCGCTATCCTGAGTTCTAAAATTGTTGCATTCCAAGGGTGTTAAATTTGAGACCTTTTGAGTTAGCTAGATCAACTTCCTGACGTCAGCAAATTAACCCAAGTGTCTGGTGGTCGTCGGTCCTAGGTTTGGTACCGACGAAGGAGAGGTGAAAAGGCAAAGGCAATGTTCCCCTGATACACCAAATAGGCCAATACATAACTAATTGGCAGATACATTCATACATATAGTTCAACAATGACCACTCAAATCATATCACAGTGTTCATACATGAACAAATGATAAAATAGAGAAACCGTAATTTAGATACGAAATTACAGACCTAGTTCACATAGCGATCATAAAGATTCACAAATGATCTTTAGTTCAGCTCCATCCTTAATCCATACATGTACCTGGACGAAATAGAAGCGTCATTAACTGAGAGGCAAAAGAGATTCTATCAAGTCTTAATCGACAACACAAAACCTACGTTAGACTTGATGCTAATATCTACTTCCTTGATCTTAATGTTTCCTTATTTCCTAATAAGGCATTTTCCTGGAAATTGATTAGATAATGAGACCACTAAATTAAGCTGATTTAGTAAGAACTATATCACTGGCTCCACAAGCTGTAATTTTCACATCATAAAATAAGACGGTTTTTTTATTGGTTAAACAATAAACACTCAAATATTACTATCAATAGCCAAGTGTTTTCATATATAAAAAGACCGTCTCACCCAGTAAGACCGTCTTCCACAATAGTTATAATCTGAGCAATAAACTACCAACAGCAGGAAAAATCAGGACTTTACTTCTCTAATCCTCCACAAATTCTAGAACAAGACGGAGACGATCCTTATCTAGAAAAATCATCATTCATGTATTGCTACCAATCAAAGAGTAATCTTTATATAAATGGACCGTCTTACAGTGTGAGACCGTCTCAAACAATAACTACTGCTAACCCTCGGCTAAACTGGCAGTTTACACATCAACAATTGAGGTAAAACAACATTAAAGAAATGAGACAACAATTAATGATTCAAAATAAGAACATGTAATTAGGAAAATTGAAGAAATAATTTTAGTTCGAATTCAATACAATTTTGATCATTACTAGCGTTACTGCATCAAATTCATCATACATTAACACAAATAATCTCATTTCACTACAAATTTGAAATATTCAGATGAAGAAAGATACCAATTTTTATTAGGTTTTGCGGAAATTGAGAGCAGCTTGAGAAAAGAGGGATTTTGAAAGTTGTAAGCCACGGAGAACAAGAAGATGATCAAGAAGGCAGGAAAAATTACATTGTTGGTTTGCTAAGTTTGACGGGCGATAACCCAATAACTAGACTTGACAAAACGGACCCGACTTAAAAAATCTAATATGTACTCGAACTGCAACATATGATTAGAATTTGAGTCAATCCGGGAGTGTTTGCTAAACGGCATAATATCCGAATGTTGAAAATTCGAACCTGCGATCTATTATTAACCTCATCTGCATGATTATGTTCAATCATGAAGCCATTAGCACTGAGCCACTGGCCCACTTAGAAGCCATAGTGAAAGTTGGAAAACAAGAGTCATGGTCAAGGTCTCAAAGAATCACTAAAATACAAGTTTGGGTTAGATAGGTGAGAATGTCTTTGGGCCACAGTCCAAACTGTAATGATATTCAAGGATCGATTTTTTTTTTTTTTTTTTTTTTTTTTTTTTTTTTTTTTTTTTTTTTTNGACAACAGTAAAAAGAGGTTTTATACGATTATGTGAAAATATGAGTATCATTTTGGGTTCAATCATCTTGGTCAACGGAATGTTTGACTGTTTGAGTAACAAGAGTTTGTCAATTTAAGTGTTGAATTTTAAATTTGTAATAATTCACAAATTCTTATTAATGACGCGTCACAAGTTAATGGTGTCTCACAATCGGTTAAAATAATTTTAAAGAGGAAGGTGGTAATAACTTGTGAGATACTGAGATGTCACAAGTTACTTGTCAGTTTTCATCAATAGTTGTAAAAATTATCGATAGTTTTATCAGCTATTCTAGCGGAATTTCTTTCATGGATGAAATTGTGACAACATATAATGCCGATTTTTAGGAATATAACCAATAAGTTATTATTTAGTTGAAATTTCACTTCGAAGAATCACAAGCATATAGTATGATTTGAACTTGGCTTTCACTTGCATTTACACTTTGACGATTGACGATTGACGATTGAAATCTAATCAATAGTTTATTCTTTTAATTTAAGCGTATTCTAATTAACTAGCTATTAGACTTCTTTAACCAGGGATAACTTTCACAAATTTATGTTAAATTAAATGCGCATCTATAAAGTCTTTTACAAACTAATTTTATGATAAACGATAAACCTTTATATGAAGATATGTATACCACTCCGTATCATATTACATTTTTCATAATCGTTACTCTCCCTCATACATTCGAACCACCATTTGTTAAATATATCCCAGGAGTATTCTATTCAAACAATATGATTCCAACAACGGTACCATATTTTCATGGTCATCGTTACGATTACGGTCACGACACACGATTATAGTCCCGGACTACACTATAAATTTTGAGATTATATACAGGTACAAATACAATGCACATAGATGGAATAACGTCAAAATCTTGGACCAACAATCTCCACCAAGTAGCCACAACATGTGGTGTGCTTGTTGAGACCTAGCCATGTAGGACCAAATATATAGCTATGCCTATTAACTTAACCATTGTAAACAAAGATCTTGTCCAATTGGAATTGATTAATATACTCCAAATAATCCCACCACTCAACCATACAATATGCCCTCCCTTCATTTAAAGGAACCCCTTACCTATACATGATAGCTACCTTGCCCTTTCTTGTAGTAGGTATCCACTTTAATTTTTTCGGTAGGTCTTGTTTAAAACATTTTTAAGTTAAGTGACTTTAGGGCTCTTAAAACGCCATTTTTCTGCTAAAATTACTTAAATTGGCTGTGAATGTTATTTAATTAAAACAAACTAAAACAAGAGTTTGTAAATAATGTCATCTTATTGTTTTGTAATGTTTCTTATTGTTTTGCAGTAAGTTTCTCTTAGACCCTGTTTTTTTTTAACTGAACTTATAGTTGAACTAAACTAAACAGTACTGAATTTATAGGAGCTGAACTGAACTAAAAGGGGGTGACTTTAAATTCAAAAGAACATGATCTTAAAAGAGTAGTATTTATCTGAAGATGAAAACGGGTTAATTATGCTCTCACTTTCATATATAAGACAAAGCTTACTTTCATTAGTCCTTAAGCATCCTCATTATTATCGCGTCTCATCTATTATACTTATCTCATTTTAAGTTTAAAATGTCTATTATCGTCTTTGAATTTGTGATTGTATTGCTATCTTGAAAAATTCTCTTTTTATTATGCCGCGGTTAAAGAATTACAAATACTATTCCATTATTGAAAATTGAAGAAGTGATCTTTTACTTCAATTCTCATGAATTCTTCTTATCAAAATTCCATTTAGTTACGAGCTGATCTTATCATATTAGAAAAACCGATAAAATATTCATTTACTTATTTTCGCAAATGAAAAAAAGTGACTTAAAAGGAATTAAATAAATAAATATCCCCTCATGTTAAGAACAATGATTATAATGGGAAGAAAGTGGTGGGATAGAGGTAATTGTAAGCCTCATGTTAGAAATAATGATTAGAAATTTTCTTGATTGGAATGAAGATAATGATATTTGAGTAGACTTGGAGGAGAGGTAGGGATTAAAGTTGAGGTTATTTGTACTTAGCATCATTATCTTAATCACTAAACAATAAAACCAATGGGGCTGCACACGTGCAAGTATGGACATTAAAAGGGTTTTGTATACCTGAATTGGCTTACAACTTGTAAGTAAATGTAAGATTAGCATATGCTTTAACCCTATACTAGTTTTAAACCCGTGCAGAAAATGCACGGGTCGTAATAATTAAATGTTCAATGCGGTATATAACGACATATTATTTTTTTTATGAAAAATATGACAACATATTACCTGTGGCCTAGAATCGTAATCTGGCCAAATTAGAATGGGTCAATATTCTCACTGTTCTAACTCATACGACTATAATATGCGTATGAAACTACTACTCCTTCCGTCTCGGTCACTTTTATCTATTTCTGTATATTATTCAATTTTTCACCATTAGTATACATCTACTAATATCTAAAATAGGTAAATACTTTTATAGTTTAAACTTTTTGTTTTCTTCATTGCATGTGAATATGTTCTTCTGTTTTTTTAAATACTGAATTCGTTAGATAGGTATTCAAAGACGAAAATCATTTAATCTTTTGTAATTTTTCAATAATCAATATGTTTCACTTAAATCTCTAGAGTTTTTAATTTTTATGATTTTTTCCCAAGGGATACAATTTTATTTTTTATATTTTCTATCGATTTTATCAACCCGGAAATTTAAACGTCTTCCGATTATTTTTATTTTATGTTTTCCCAAATATAAATCTAGAGAATAAATGGTGATTTGTATTTATTATGTTATATTACCAAACAAAAAATACATAGTTCATATTGTAAATTTTTCTAGTTTATTATTTTATAATTATTTTGAGTTTATGTTTTGTAATTCTATAATTCATGTTTTTTTTTTTTCTTTTGTAATTTTCCCATTTTTTTATGTTCACAATTATTTTTAACATATATTTTGGATTGATTATATTGTAACATATGTGTTTGTATAAATTAGTATGTAATTATGTATGTATTGATTGTAAAAGGTGTTTAAAAAATTAAATCAGCATTAAACCTATGTTTTCACTGGGGACCACCTACTAATTTTTTTTCTTTTTTTTTTCCTAAAAATCAAGAGCCAATAGAAACTCTCCAAATGACTCGGGTTTTATACTATGTAGATTTGTGTATTAAAACAACCTAATATAACAGGCTAACATACAGTTATTCGTAGTTACGATGAAGAGTGACTTATAACATTTCACAATAACCTTTTCATTTTAATATAATTTTAGACAATTATAAAACGCTATAAACTTATAATGTGTCACAAATGAGAATTTGAGAAAATAAAAAATGTGGATTATAATTTATATTTGTAGGTTTTTTTCCACGTTATTATCTTTTAAAAGGAAATCGATTGATGATATGAGTAGTACTATCTCGGATATGAAATCGAAGTTAGCATATGAACTCTCAAGTTTGATCTCGTCAGAACTCTGGAGTCTACTATGATCTCTTTTAATATATAAAGAACTTGTTCAGTCGAATAAAGTATCTTATACTTGGTATAAAATAATAAGTACTATAATAACGTTTCATAATTAATTGTTTAAGATGGACATATCTGTTTTAAACAATAAAGCATGAATAAAACAAAGAGTAAATTAGATTTTACTCCCTTCTGTAATCAAAATTTTTAAAATTACTCCATTTTGAATTTTTTTTACTAAAATTACTCCCTTAAATTACATTTTTTTGCTAAAATTGCTTCCAAACTCCACTTTAAGTAACTTATTTCGTCAGTTTTTGAATTTATTCCGTTTGTGCCTTAACCAATTTATACTTTGAAAGGTATAACTATGTAGACAAATGTAGGGGGAGTTTAAAAATAGAGGAAATAAGTCAACTTAAATTTGAGTTTTGAAGCAATTTTATGAGAAAATGCAATTTAAGGGACTAATTTTAGCAAAAAAAATGCAATTTAAAGGAATAATTTTAAAAAATAATTTCAAAAAAAAGTAATTGTAAAAAAAATGGTTTTAAAAAGAAGTAAAATCTAATTCACTCTAAAACAAAAGGTAAAATATGAATAGTGAACTATTCCATCTTCTTATATTGGCTATATAGGCATATAGCTATATGAACATACGTCACATATCATATTATTCGACCCTTTTTAAACTTAAAACGGGTATAACCGTGATAAAGAAGACCAACCGATAAAGTTGAAGATGGAATCTAGTCAGCCTAGGAGAGCTATACATACACACAATTATAAACACCACCAATAGGCAATAGATGAAAGGAAAAGAGAATAATAAGGAGATGGAGGTCATGTGCCTCCGCCGTAATAAACTCATAACAACTCACGAGTTTCTTGCACGACCTTGCCAATGTTGCAATAAACCAATTCAGAAAGCCTACCTTTCCCATTAAAATTCGTATAAATGTTGGTTCTTCTCCCTTGAATCCCTTTTGTACTAAGGGATTCTTGTTTTTACGAGTTTCTATTGCGTGTTCTTAGGGTAGATTAAAAAAATAACTTGGTAGAGTGATTTAGTCTAAATTGGAGCCGGATGCTCCCTCTCATGGATTTAATACTATTATATTTCAGGGGCTTGATCTCGAGACATTTGTTTAAACTATAATAACTTTTTCGCAGTAATCTAAGTGCTTGTGGGATTTGGACTTTTGGTAGAGCGTTTTGTATTCGACATTTACTGTACTCATTATCGAAAATGTTTTAGCTTAGTGGTTAAGAAATATGTATAGTGGACAATAGGTCGCATGTTCGACTCCTCCTACCCCTTAATTGTAATGTTTTGTGGCTCATTGGACATAAAAAAAATTAAAAAATAAAAAAATAAAAAAAATAAAAAATTACTGTACTCAGCAAAATTTCTATGACATCGGTAACCCGCTAATAACCGTATCGACTATAATGAATTTATTTTCGATCTTTTCAATCCTTTGCTTACTTATTTTGGTTTTTCTGTCTCAGCCATTATCAATCTTTCAATTTTGAATATGATTTAACTTTTAGTGAGTGATTTGATAAGTTGATTGCGTTTTGTTTCACTTGTTATACAATAAACCCACAGAGGATTCGACCCTCATGCTTATCAGTGAAAATTTAAAGTTAAAACAAATGACCTGAACAAAATTAGGTACGACAAGTGAGAGTCGGACAGGGTGGCGGTCTCATGGGTTAGCCTAAAATTGGTCCAAGAGTCGGGTCGAGTTTGGACCGACCCCGCACTATTGAATAGCTCTAGTCTTCAATCTTCACATATCACATAAGAAAAGACGAGAAGTTGATATCGAGATTGAATACCACCTGATAGGGTAAATACCTGCGATAACGCCACTTCATTATTTTTTCCAAACAACAAATATAAATATAAGATATATTGGGTGTAAATACAACTTGTCATGCTTCTCAATTTATTCTATTAGTCTACCAATAATACCACCCTTAATATTCTTTTCTCTAAACCCCATAATAATACACTCTTCCAATTATTCTCAAATCATTTCATTTCATTAACCAAAAATAAATAAAAATCTCAAAGTACATAAAACACTCAAGATTTTTATTCCTCACCTTTCCTTTAATCATATACCTTTTCTTTTTTCTTGGACCGTTGTTTACATTTTATCAACATTTTTACGTGTATCAGATTCTTCATATAATTCCCATTAACCAAAATTTATCATTTGACCAACTTAATATTAGATCTTGGTTAAAACCATATTAATTATTCAGCTAATTATATATTAATTCCTGGTAATTCTGAAAGTGGTTTTCCGGGGAATTGGAAGTGGTTTTCCGGTGTGGTAAAGTGGTATGCCGACGACTGTGAGTAACAGTGTTGATACTGTTAATGCTGCTGCTGCTGCCATCGTCACCGCCGAGAGCCGGGTTCAGCCGGTTTCGTCTCAGGTATTTTTTATATTAGTGGCGGAGTCAGAATTTGTAGTTATAGAATTAATATAGTTCGACAATTTTAAGGTTATATCTTTTGTACTAGTGAATAGTTTGCGTTTTATATTATTTTGGGAGGAGAAAATAGCACATGTGAATACTAACTAGGCCGAATTGAGTAATTTTGTAATAATTTCATCTGTGACGGAGTTGAGATTTGAATTTATATGATAAATTAGCTATGAGCAACTAAAAAAAGAAAATTCTACGCTTACTTGTGACGGAGTTAAGATTTGAAGAGTTTAACTAACATAACTAAAAAGATCGAAAATATTAACTAAAAAGTAAATATTTTTTATCTTTAAAAGGAGCGACCGTCCTGGCTAGCCTCTCGGAATGAAATTCTAGATCATGAAGAATAATCAATTTTTTTTTTTGCTTAAAATGAAGGAATTTTGAGTAATTATTAAGGACTAAAATGAGCTGACAAGCTGAAATAAGAGGATAATAGTTTCTATATTTAGATGGGCATATGGAAGTAGGGAATTTATTTCCCTTGATAGTAAAATTAAGAATTATGGGATTTTTCACTTGAATACATTATTGCTATATATAGATTTTCTACTAGAATTGGTAAAAAAAATTTACCCTGAGTTTAATGTAATAGGAATGGCAAAAATTGAGAATGATGAGTTACTTTTTAGAGTTTGCAACTTCAATTGTTGTTTTAACTTTACAAGTAACTTTTGTGATGGTGAAAGAGTTATAATTAACTAATTAATTAGCTCTTGATTAAGAAATAATATTACCTTTTGGGATAGTTAGTTAAAAAGGAGGTTAAACTTTTCATTTTAGATTTAAAGGTTAAATTTTTGTTGGAGTTCATAGGTTGAGCAAAGGATTAGGTGGGTTGATGTTACCAAAAAAAAAAAAGTCAAAAAATGAAAAAAGTTTGGATCTTTAATTGTTTTTGTGTGAGAAATTAGCGGGGATAGTAGAGGCGCTCGTCCCTTTTGGACAATGAAAATTTTGAACTTATGGAGTATTAGTTAAATTTTTTGAATTTTATCGAGTTTAACTTGTGACATTACTCGTTTGTCACCCTGAAATATTTTCGCCCTACTAACTGCAAATCCTAGTTCCGCTACTAGTCGTGGATTTGTACATGTTCTCGGTTGGTGTATGTCTGTATGATTGATGTAAGGATTAATATGGATTACCTTTGATGATAAGTTTTACAAATCTGAATTATAATCAATATGTCTGTCATTTTCATTACAGAAGAGCAGATGGGGAAGTTTTTGGAATCTGTATTGGTGTTTTGGGTCTATCAAAACCAGCAAGAGGATAAGTCATGCAGCCCTTGTCCCTGACCCGGATGTTGACGAAGATGCAGTCGCTGTACCCGATAACCCACACCCATCAACATCGTCAGTTTTTGTTGCCCCGCCATCCTCCCCTCTGCCGGAATCAGACCCTCCTACTGGAACTCACTCACCTGTCGGATTTCTAGCTGTTGCCCCCATTTCTATGAATAGTATGTCCTGTCCAAGAGAGGCCCACATTTTTACGATTGGTCCCTACGCACACGAGACGCAGCTAGTCTCTCCTCCCGTGTTTTCTGCATTCACGACTGAACCATCTACCGCTGCTATTACCCCACCTCCCGAGCCTGTGCAGTTTACCACGCCTTCTTCTCCTGAAGTCCCATTCGCTCAATTGCTTACCTCGTCACTCAACCGAACTCGAAGGAATAGCGGGAGTGGTGGTGGGACCCATCACAAATTCGCGCTTTCTTGTTATGAACTTCATCATCTCATTTCCCCAGGCTCTGCAAACTCAGCATCGGGAACATCTTCGCCTTACCTTGACAAACGCTCAGTTCTTGAGTTCCGCATGATAGATGCTTCCAAGTTATTTGACTCGAAAAAGATTTATACTCGCAAGTGGGGCTCTCGACTAGGTTCAGGGTCTATAACACCGGATGGCAACGGATTTGCTTCACCAACTGACAAGACCCCAATGGCTCACAGTCACAGAGTCTCATTTGATCTTATTAGCCATGAAGATAGTCTAAAAAGTCAAGAAATCAAAATCCAAGAAACTGCAGATAAGCAGCAAGAAATAACTCCCCTGGAAGTAGTAACAGACAGTTGCCAGCTATGTGCTCAAGAAACTTCGAGCGTAACCCCTGAGATAACTTCAGGGGAAATGGAAAACTGTCGACACAAGCGGGCTTCTTTCTCTCTCGGATCAGTAAAAGAATTCAATTTCGACAACAGTGATCAAGTAACACCTGCGAAATCAAACCCGGCCTCAGATTGGTGGGCAGATGAGACGGTGGTGAGGGATATTGAAGCTGAGGAGAATTGGAGTTTCTATCCAGTGATTCAACCGAATATGATCAGTTAACGGTCTGTATAATTTTAGCAGCGACTGCGGGCACTTCTGGTGCCCCTTCAGCTATGAAAAACTGTATGCACAATCCACAGCTGTTTATACATACTTTGAACAGTCAACAGTGTAAGATTTTACATTACTAGCTAAGCTAGTTTGTTTGGTAGCTGTATATTGTTTTGCAGCCGAATAAAGGCTGATTATACTTCCCTGAACTGGCAATAGAAACGCACTCATATGCTGTATTTTCCGTCTGGTAAATACGTCACTGGTGTTTACTGCTGCTAATCGCATCCTGCTTTGTATCTTCTCCTATGTCATATAGTGTATTCTGCTCGTATAGGGCTATTTCAGGATCAAGTCTGAAGCTCCTATGAAAACATAGATATACCGGTTTTGTTATTCCATAAGAATACTAAACCTTCGATGTCACGATGAATAGAACTTTACCGAAGAGGTCTTAGCCTAATGGTTAAGACGGATATCACATTCTTAACACATTTTGTTTAGCAGCAGAGGTGGGAACTGGGGATACAATTTTGACAATGTTGACGAACTTTACAGTATTTTAATTTCATTAATGTTATCAGAAGTGTTCATGTATTCTGTCACATCAACTTTGGTTAACAATTTATTAATTAATACAATTAGATGTATAATGCATGTATGATGTTAGAAGTTCAATCAGCAGCTGAATGATGAGCTGTTTATGTATATATTTTTGCTTGATAAATGTCATGTTGTGCAATGCATGAGCTCAGGTAGACTTTAAACATGTGAGATGCCAATAAAAGTCAAGGAATCAGCCAATTATGAGGCGTAGAGTTTGTAATTCAATTGCTAAATCACGCCCCCGATTTGTGTACGTTAATACGACAATTAATAAAAAAACGATTTTATTTTCCTTAGCTAACAAGGTTTAAATCAAGCAAAATAATATGACGATTTATAACAAAAAAAACTTGAACGACCGTAACTTGTGCTCGAGTCTCCGATTTCAACGGTTTTTTTTTTCCAAATCAGTTATTTCGACGAGACGAATGCAATAAAATCCAATACAATTCGGGTAAAAAACAAGAACCATACAATTCGTGTAATCCACATAAACTGACCTAGGAAATTCTATTTAATTTAATATAACCTAAAATAAATATACTCGTCTTAAATCAGGATGATTCGTATTATACAACCGATGTTGATTGCCCCATGTGGAGACGGTGTGACCATAATATAAAATCACCCAGTCTTTGCTGTGATGCTGTCCTACTATTCTGCCCCATATGATTATGACCCGTTCACACAAGTTTGATTCCATTTTTTCATTCAACCTCTTTATTTTATTCATTTATTTAAGCATAAAAGGTCAAAACTTTACAAGTTTCAGTTCAACTTTACTACTAAAATGTTGTCATTTATACCTTTTTACTGATTCTTTCCACTTTTGTAGGACTATATACTTGAGCTCCACTTATTTTAACAACCTCATTTGTATGCTGTTCTACTTCAGGTCTGCTTCTGATTAATGCTAATTTCAATTTTAATTCCTTAATTTTTAGTAAAGATTTGAATTTTTTGATCTGAGTTTGCTTAAATTGCTGTTTGATTTGCAAGAATTCAAATTGTTGTAATTTTGACTAAGTGGGCAATTGAGAATCATGATATAATTTGTCTTTACAATAGTAAAGATTAAGCATTTTATTGTATTTTGAGGTAGGGGTGTGTGTTTCTGATGTAGGCAACCTTACCCTTGTGTATTGTGTATAGTGAGGCTGTTTCCGAATGACGCAAGAAAAAAATTGAGAACTACATTGGAGGACTGCCATTGAGGCACTGGGGTAGTTGTTGGTGTTGTATGAAATGTAGCATCAGACTCATGTTTTGTTTGTAAATAATCCATTAGTTTTTGGTCGTTTGCATTTCTTGTAACTGTAACATCACAACAACGGGACAAAGATACAATTTTTTGAAGTATATAAACTTTCCGCCTGAGTCAGTTGTTTACCTTTTATATTTATCGTGATTCGTGAGGAGTATGTTAATCAAAGGTGAACAAAACTAAAAGTTGTTCCAATGTTATGTTTCTTCTTTCAGGCTGCTACTATTATTGTAAACTCAATTTGGAAGTTGTTAGTATGATGCTTTGCTTATTTGGGAAGAAGAGAAATTGAGGTAGAATTTGGTGTGTATAGAAAAGAAAGGTTATTGCTCCTATGGCGAAGGCGGTTTCTAAGGTCAATGGAAAAGTTGCTGTAATGTTGTTTTGATCATTTGGGCAATTGGGTATAAGAGGATTAAGTGTTAAAAGTCGTAACAGATAGCGAAAATGGTGATGCCACCTACAGCCAAGGTGGTTTTAGGATCAATTGCATTTGCCTTCTTTTGGGTATTGGCAGTTTTTCCTGCAGTTCCTTTTCTACCTGTTGGGAGGACTGCCGGGTCTCTCCTAGGCGCCATGCTCATGGTACTTTTTCGTGTCCTAACCCCGGAACAAGCCTATGCTGCGATTGATCTTCCAATACTAGGTCTCCTTTTTGGTACAATGGTAGTCAGTGTTTATCTTGAAAGAGCAGATATGTTCAAATACCTTGGTAAATTGTTGGCATGGAAAAGTAGAGGAGCCAAGGACTTGATATTTAGAATCTGTCTGATATCGGCCCTTTCTAGCGCGTTCTTTACTAATGATACGTCTTGTGTTGTCTTGACCGAGTTTGTATTAAAGATTGCTAGGCAACACAATCTGCCACCTCACCCCTTCTTACTAGCTCTTGCTACTAGTGCAAATATTGGGTCTTCTGCAACCCCAATTGGGAATCCACAAAATCTTGTTATAGCGGTTCAAAGTAAGATATCATTCGGAGACTTCTTAATAGGAATTGTCCCGGCTATGCTGGTGGGTGTTCTTGTGAATACCTTGATCATAATAGGCATGTATTGGAAGTTGTTGTCTAGTCATAAGGACGTGGAAGATGCCACCTCGGAAGTGGTTGCTGACGAGGATGTTAATTCCCATCGATTTTCACCAGCCACCCTGTCACACGTGTCTTCTTATTCTTTAGATTTAGATACCCATAACTTAACGAGTGTAACGGGACATTCAGGCCATTTAGAGAGTCTAAGAAATCGGGTGATTTCTACTGAAAATGAGATCCATAGTATTGATTCATCAAGGAACTCGGATGCTTCCAAAGACGTGGTTGTAAATGAATCTTCCGAGCAGAAAGTAGAAAGTGGATCCCTGGAGAAAGCTGAAACTTCAAAAGGATATCTTCACTCACAGTTGAGTTCCTTTTGTGCTGATGAAAGATTTAATGAAAAGTGGAAGCAAGTGTTATGGAAGATAAGTGTGTATGTTATCACTATAGGCATGCTCATTGCTTTGCTTCTTGGATTAAATATGTCATGGACCGCAATCACTGCTGCCCTAGCTCTCGTTGTTCTTGATTTTAAGGATGCCCGTCCCTCCCTAGAGAAGGTAAAAATTACGAGCATGCTTTTAACTCTGTTTCTGGCAAGTTTTTTTGGTCCATAATATTGTTTTGCAGGTCTTTTTCATTTCAATTGAGTTAAACTGCATTATTCTTTGGTTTTGGGTTATGATGATGTTAAGACATTATAACCCAAAACCGACTCACAACAAAATAGCAATCATTCAATGCAATTCTCAACAAAATTTTCATTATGGCTCGTCTGGAAACAGCCTCCGCGTGTGTTTTTAACACAGTCGTAAGGCTTCATTCATCCAACGCCGTGGCAATTGGGTGATGATGAAATATTATTGATTTGCCTGTTTAGTTGAGAGTTGTGTTCTTACATCATTCAGTAGGTGTATGTTACGATCTTTGTCTCTCTTTGACAGGTCTCGTATTCATTGTTAATATTCTTCTGTGGGATGTTTATCACGGTTGACGGTTTCAACAAGACTGGAATTCCTGGCAAGTTTTGGGATCTCATGGAGCCATATTCAAAGATTGATCGTGCTAGCGGAATTGCAATTCTTGCTCTTGTCATTCTTTTCCTCTCAAATGTGGCTTCAAATGTGCCAACTGGTATGAGATTTTAATTTTTGCTGAATCAAATACTGAAATTGTTTTTGTTATCTTCGAGAAATCGATGCTCAACAAAAACTGAGTAAACATCCTTTACTATTGCTCAAAAAAAGCTATGTTGCTTGGAGTCCTCATTTTTCCTGAAGTACTCGTGTCGGGAACTGAGTAAACATGAAATTTTCAGAAAAGTAGTCATGCACTCTTGTTCGATACTCTTACCGCCTAGTTTGGGCAAACATAAAATGTCTATTGCAGGAAATCTGATTGATAATGTCTGGTCTCAAGTGTTGACAAAAAAGCTGTATAGGAAAAGTAGAATATGTGAATTTAGATTCATTCACCCTAATGACTGATAGAAACATACGAAATTTGACAGATTTGAAGTGAAAAAATGAAAATTGTTAGAATCCAAGGAGGTTCCATCCCAAAACCAATTGGCAATGGGTGGAGTACGTAGCCCCTTGGGTTATAAGTTAGATCACTCTTCTCTATTTCTCCGATGTGAGAGACCTACATGTGATTCTTCACAAAAATTATGAAGCTTATTCATGGGCGGAGGGATTAATATTGGTTGTGATATGTTGCCTTGAGAATTTCAACCATTTCGGGTTTGATCATTGTTTTCAGTTCTATTGCTCGGAGGACAAATAGCGGCATCAGCAGGAATGATATCAGCATCAAAAGAGAAAAAGGCATGGCTGATCTTAGCTTGGGTTAGTACAGTGGCCGGGAACTTGTCGCTATTGGGCTCAGCCGCCAACTTAATTGTGTGCGAACAGGCTAGGAGAGCCCCACACCTGGGTTACAATCTCACTTTCTGGAGACACCTCAAATTCGGAGTTCCGTCCACTCTCATTGTCACTGCAATTGGCTTGACTCTCATTAGAGGTTGACTGTTTCATGTCCATACCATACTTCAGTTTGCTGATACATCATTTTAGATCACACATACAGAATATACTGTTGTATATAGAATTTGAAAGTCCTGAATCCTGATAATTTGCAACCTTCAGCATAAACATTTGTCCTGTATCTCAAGGTTTTGACAAAATGATTATATACTTAACTAGTATGAATCTCGTGCATGCATGTACTGTATATATAGATAATTTACTTTATAATAATATATTATTTATAGATCTTAAATTGACACATAATTAATTTATCATATATTAATATGAAAATAAAAAATGAAATGAAAAAATAATCAAAAGAATTGAGTAGAGACAGAGAGTGATGAAGTATGTATTTAATGAAACTTTTTTTTACCACATATTCCGTACTAATAATTTCAATTTATAAATTTTTTTAAATAGTTTTAATGAATTTGTTTTCACGAAATTAATAAAATTAATTCATAGTTTTTTATACTAGTTAATTAATTGTTTTTTTTTTTTTTTATAGGAAACTAATAACATCAATTTATAGGTTTTTCACATACAATTTTTTAGATTTATATACCAATTTTGTTTTATTATAATTAAATGAATATAATTTAGTTCAAAAAATATTATAGTGAATAAAAGATTATATGATAATTAAAAATAAATCATTTAATAAAAATAAAACCTTGTTTCCTTATTTAAGAAGATTCCTTTTGGAGGGAAAATGTTTGAGAATTTTTATTCTCTTAGTATTTAGGAGGATACTTGTACAAAATTGTAATTTCCAACCCGTCTTGATCGACGTTGGTTGGGCAATAATTTCAAACCTGTGTAGAATGCCGATTTTTTTTTTCCCTTTTCTGGTGTAAAAGGAGCCACAAGGGCAGTTTTGATCCGACGGAATTTGAACACAGGTTATAAGTACCATCGTTTATGACTAAATCCTAACTATATTGTTGCTACGAAAAAAAAAAAGATGAGATGGAATAATCGCGGACGACGATTAGCATGGAAAGTTCTTAGAAGCAACTTATACATTGCCAGGAAGCAAGGAACTTTGTTCATGCATTGACTAAATAATTTTCCAAGCAATTTAATATACTTGATTAATTTGTATAATGGTCCATGAAGAATACAATTTGTAATTTAATTACTACGTATGCATGATTTCCAGGGAATGTATTATTGTGACTTTAGTCTAAAAGAGCAACACCTATGCTATGAGAGACTAGTAGAGGCAGCTTAGTTAGCTAATTAGTTGGAGTATCCTCATAATAGCAACGTGGGGGAAAACAAATTAGATAAGTTAATGCTCTATAAGCTTAATTAGTTAAGGGGTTCTTTGGTTGCCCTTGTAAAATCATGGGAGTAGAAATTCCCATGAATTACAAAAATAATTGTTGTTTGGTTACCCCTATTTTTCAAGAATGGAGGAAGTGGAACTTCCATGGAATTGACTTCCCACCAAAATGTAGGAAGTTGCTCACCAACACCCCTTGGTAACTAGAACCTCCCATGAAATGACTTCCTACATAGGTAATCAAACAATTTCTGGAATTTCCCATCAATTACCAAAGGGAATTTATTTTCCATGATTTTCTACTTCACGTGAATTCGCACTTCTCGTGTCAACCAAACGATCCCTTAGACATACCGAGAGAGGTGATAATGATATTTCCTACATTTTTTTTTATTTTTTTATTTTTTTTGCGAAAGAGGGGCTAACCCCCAATACAGAGAAAAAGGAACATATATCGGATGTATTACCTCAGATTTTACTTGTTTTTGAGCATATGTGTATTTTTTCCGAGCTTATTATCTCGCACTTTATTTATTTTTAAGCACATGTTTATTTTTTTCCGAGTTTATTAAAGTTTACAAGTTAGATTTTAATTTTTTGTTTCCATCAAAACTCAAATTTAATTAAATTTGTATGTGGTGTTTTTGAGTTTTATTGTAACTTTTTGACCTTAATGTTTTAATGAATGAACTTATAAACTTTATAGTAAAACTCATAAGTTTTAAAACAAAACTCAAAAAAGTTATTAAAATACTCAGAAACTATAAAACTAGTGGTAATACATCGGATGTATAATCCACTTACTGCCCAATACATCATGAGTTTAAAATCTGTCAATATTAAAATAGTCATTGCGACGCTTTTTATTCCGATGAAAATAAATACTAAAGAATGCTTCTTTCTTATTTAAGTTGTCCGAATTGTTATATCATATAATTTTAATGGTCACCCACCATACTTCAAGAGTTACTCGCTCCTAATTAATATGTGAAGTTGTCACAAGATGGTTTAGAGCCGGGTTGACCAGATCTGCCTAGTCGACTCTGAACTACCTCGTGGAGAGTAGCGAGCTGGCAGGGTGGACTGGTTCCATGGTAGG
Organism: Silene noctiflora; assembly: GCA_009801015.1. Lineage (NCBI taxonomy): Eukaryota > Viridiplantae > Streptophyta > Magnoliopsida > Caryophyllales > Caryophyllaceae > Silene > Silene noctiflora. Next base: position 92,082 of record VHZZ01000056.1, on the reverse strand, counting down.
CCCTAAACTGTCCCATAGGCGAGTCTAAAGCGGGCCAACAAGCCCGACCCACCTTTTTTTTGTCTTTGAGTGGGTCAATAAACAAACGGACTTAGGATTAGAGATTTGAACTCGGCCCGAGCAATCTAACAGATTTGGTCGTGCCTGAAACAGGCTCGTCGGGCCAAAGATTAGCAGACGCAAGGGCCAGACCAATCCATGTAATTGGTTACCTCTATGTGTAGAATTACGATATAAACAGTATAATATGTAGTTATTTCGTTCGAAGTATATATTTAATCGTAGTTGCTCTTTCATGGACACATTTTACTCTTTCATAGACTTTTTTTCACAATTGTTCCACAGCATGCCCTTTTTCCAGAAAACAAGAAAATAATCTCTCTTTTTCTCTTTCTCCTTTCCTGTAAAAATAAA
>VHZZ01000056.1:63635-91503 GCA_009801015.1 Silene noctiflora | reverse complement strand
GGTTGCGGTACGGTAGTCGTTAGTTGAATAGTGGAGAGATGGTGGCTGGTCGTTCAGGGGGTGGGTCTTGAGAGCGGCTTGGTTGGCGGTGCGCATGTGATTTGGGTGGTGTCGTGGTGGGGCAGGTAGGAGCAGTGAGAGGCGTGAGACAGTGATTCTTGGGTGGTTGTGGTAGTGGTTAATGGTTGGAGGGGGAGAATTGAAAGGATTAATTAAATTGAGAACAAAAAGATGGTTGAAATGGAAGGGATAAAATGGTCAAATATGTCCATGATGGAGTAAATCATGTACATGAAAGAGCACCACCCTATTTAAATTGAATCGTTGTAGTTTGTATCTATATTATGCCAAAAATAAAATAAAATTGTTCAATAATATTATCAACTTGTAAAACTTTTTGCATGATGAAAAATTTATAACCAACTAAACATCAAACTCATTATTATGATACTTGAGGCTTTTTGTAATAATCATTATTTAAACCATGCTCTTTTCCATTGGAGTTTGTGGTTAATGTAATCATTAATTCAAATGAAAAGAATTTCATAAGTTTGATGTTCACGAGCACACCATAATAACAAATTTCCATGATTATACGGCAAGAAAAACATAAAAAAATAAAACCTAACTATGATGATTGAATTTGATGATGAGACATGGGACCAATGCATTAAAATGGGGTTGCTACACGACCAACATTATTCTCACTTCTTAAAAAGCTAATCCACTACCAAAATTATATATATGATTTATAATTGCTTAATTAGGTTAATCAAGGGAATTGACAAACTCACCATACAAAAATTGTCAATTAAACACCCTACACTCCTATAATTATGTGAGTCATTAAACCAATTTTGTAGGAGACAAAGTATTGCTAATTTAGTATTTTTTTTTTTTGGTACAAACGAGGGATAGGTCCTGAAAAATAATAAAGTGAGCCTCTATTTTATTGCGTTGAAATGAGTTAAATTGAACTATATTGAATGAAGATGAGATTAACTGAACTACATTGAATGAAGCTGAACTTATTTGAATGAAGGCAAAGTAAGAGTTATTTTGTGAAAAGATAAACTGAATGAAGCTAAGCTGATCTGAAATGGGCTTAACACCTTGATTCGCAAGCCAATCACTAGCTTAATTAGTTTTTGGTAGACTTTTTTTTTGGTAGTATAAGACGTTTATTTATGAGATAAACAAATGGACAATACAAGATAAAGAAAAGTCTCTCGTAAATTATCTTATAAGAAAATTCATATACATTTTTGGTGATGGTAAGAATGTATAAGAACACCTTACTTAAAATGAAAATAGAAATTGCTATGTTAATGACTTGCTTATCAATTATGTGATATTTCTTTTTCTACTATATTATTTGTTTTATTAAACTCGAATTTGTATGAAAATAAGAAATTAAGCATATTGAAAATGAAACTTTGATACCAACTTTAGCCATTAATTTCCAATAATATTTTTATTTAAAATACTTTATCCAAATACTTATAGAAATACAATCTAACATTTTCCAAGTTCACTACATCAACAAATATATTTTCAAAAAATTGTAATTATAATTACAATAATAATAAGAAAATACTGATCAACTTAAACGAATCATTTAACTACAAGTCTACAACTGAAATAGTATAAAACTTCTCTACCGCCTTAGAAAATAACATAATTTTTTTTGTTTTAGAACTTTTAGGGTTCCTTTTTCCACTTCAATTTTTAAGCTCAAATAAACTCTACTAATTTTATTTTATTTAAAAAAAAAAAACAAGGTATAGACAATTAGACAAACCCATTTTTCCAAGATTTATTATTCCTCTTCTCCTTGATTTCTCAGAAATTCCCAACTAAATAAAATAACTGCTCTATTTATCTATATTATTATATTATTATTATATATTCCCCCTACATTTTTGCTTCATTGTAACGCTTTAATGTTGTTCAGTTACTAAATTCTGCTCCTTTACTACTAACCCATTTCACTTAATTATCTCCTCTTTTTAGAAATATTTTTCTCAGATTTTATTGTGCATTTTTTTCTACAAAGGTAAGTTCTTTCTTAATTAGCTAATTTGTTTGTTTTGGATCTATGTTTTAATTAATTTATTTGTTTTTAAGTGTTTAGATCGAGCTTAATATGTCCATATAATTGTATAGTTTATGTAATTTTAGTTGGGTATTATAAAGTTTGAATCTTTAGTTTGTTTGGGTTGGAAATGGTACTAAATTATGGAGTAAAGCCGCTATCTTTGGTGCGCACTGGGTAAACCCGAGTATGGAATTTGGGTTAGTTAGTTGAAATCTTTTAATCATTGAGTACCCTTTTTTTAATTAATTGGGTTTTAGCAAAATATGGAATTTGGGTTAGTTAGTTGAAATCTTGTTAATCATTGGATAACCTTTTCTTTTAATTTAGTTGGTGAGGAGAATGTATTTAAGAAATTAGTTTGAATTGAATTTGAAGGCGTATTAGTTGAAATTGACAATTTTGGATTGACTTTGAAGTTGGGATTGCGTTAGAAGATTTTGTTAAAATGGGAAAGCTATTTAATTAGTGTGGAATTAGTCAAGATAGTATAGCAACTTTGAAGTATTAAGGGTATAAAGTTCCAATCTTGAAGGTCTACTTTGTAGAGGAGGGTTTAAAATTTCTTTCTTTTCTCGGTCCGTGGAGTGAGGTGAGAGTTGTTGCGTTGGTGCGCGTAGGAGCTGTATTTAAAGGTTCAGTGGGAGAAAATTTACTGTTGGCAGTTGGGGGCGAACTTGTTCAAATGATTGATGAGTTGCTAAAAAAATAATCTCTGCAAGCTCTCGAGTGTTGAACCTTTGCATTATGGCAACACGGTTTAACTGGGTAACACTCCTTCAAACTTATACTGTTAGGAGGGTGGTGGCACTTGCCGGGTGGGGTACCCTATGTCGACCTCAAGGGTGAGGAATACGTGCCATGGGGTTGAACTGAATTTCTGAAAGGTGTTGTGTTGGCTTTGTAGTTACACCTGTTGGATCTTTAGCTAACTCATTGTATTTAATCAGTTCGGTGATAAGTCTGATAACAGCCAATGGTTAGGATTAGAATGTATGCATGTAGTGCGTTTAATTTTGAACTTGGGGTGAAGCTTTGAAGGAATATGGTAAGATGGCTGAATTTCTAGATTTCGGTGAGTTGCAATTCGACTGATTAGTTACTGCACATTCCTACACATCAACTTGTGCCTGGTATGCCAAAACTGTAATGAGATACAAGGCTCATATGCATAGAGTATGGCTTACGTAAAGCACAGTATACATTCTAGTAAGGCATGAATAATCATTACATTTAGCTTTTAGTTTTGCGATAACCTCATGTTCCCTGGAATTCCTGCCTGCTGCCTAATCTGATGTTGTGAGCTTGTACATACAGCTTGTTCATTAACTCTTAGAACATATACAGGCGTTGGTTTGCTGATGTCAACAGCTTTTTTGCTTGTTGCTGCCTGTGTGTAGTCAATTATTTTTAGCACTAGTCTTATTACACACTCTGGTAGAGTGGTAGTGATTATTTCTTCTTACTGTCCAGGGTGCTGTCACAGTGGCCAATGCAGCATTACCATCAGTGGGTTGACTTTGTTGAAGTCGTAATGGAGATTCATTTTGGTAGTTGTAAATCCAACGGTGTCATTGTACTATGATCAACATACATCTCGATAACTTCATGCAATCGTCCTGGACCTCTACTTGTGTAGCTATTTTTTCATTCAGTGCACGCTGTAATTTTCGAGAAGTATGTCTCCATGGTTTGGTAAATCAACTAAAGAAGCAAAGAAGAAATCAGGCGATGAGTCGATAATTGCAACAATACGCCGAAGATTTAGAAATACATCAGAGGTGAAATTGGATAGTAGGTCAGGAGGTTCTCTTAGGCATTGCAGTGACACTATTTCTGAAAGGGGTCTTCAATCTAGACCAGAGTCAAGATCTCCATCTCCTACCAAGCAATCCAAGCATGTTGGCAGATGTCAAAGTTTTGCTGAACGTCCTGTCTCTCAGCCACTCCCACGTCCGTGCTTGCATTCTGCTAATGTAAGTCGTACCGACTCTGGAATTAGTATATCTTCAAAGCCGAGGACACAAAAAAGCTACAAGTCATCATTATTTCCCCCGCTTCCTAGACCTTCCTGCATTCGGGGTAGAACAGAACCTGTGGAGTTGGACAGTGAGTTGGTTACTGCTTCAGTTTCGAGTGAGAGCTCAGTTGGAAGTGATGATCTGACAGAGGCTAGATTGCGTAGTCCTCAAGCATTAGATCTTGACACTGGTGATAAAACTGTTGCTGGGAGCCCTTCTAGGTGAGAAGCCACTCTTTTACACTTTTGCTTTCTTTTCATTGATATATATATATATGTAGTATTACATCTGTCCATGAATAAACTTCCTAGTTTGTTTCGCTCGAAATAAAAAGAACATAAGAAGGTGTGGATGTAAATTCAAGTTGATAAGTTTCATGGGGTCACAATTTATGATAACCACAAATACCGTAGCAAAAGAAAGACTTCAAGTTGAAAGTTTATTCATGGACATGCAAGATGAAACACCAGAAGTTATTGATGGACACAGGGAGTATGCAGCATATAGTTGGACATGACAGGAAGTGTATAAAAGATGAATTTTAAATTTGTTGGCATCTTCTGTGTTCTTTTTGTTAGTGTGGTGCTCAAGGATCAGTCAACCAGAGTCACGCAGAATGACTATAGGGAAGCGCAAAGACCCGTTATCACTCCGCCAAGCAATCAAAATCCTACTACCTCTCCTAGAAGAAGGCCCTTGCGTAATCATGTGCCTAATTTGCAGGTTCCTTTACACGGAACCTTTTGCAACGCCCCTGACAGCTTGATGTCTAGTCCTTCCAGAAGCCCGATGAGAACATCCAACAATGACCAAGCTATGAACACTGCATTTTGGGCTAATAAAGCTTATCCTGATGTGAATTTACTCGGGTCTGGCCATTGCTCCAGTCCAGGTTCTGGCCACAACTCTGGACACAATTCGATGGGAGGTGATATTTCAGGGCAGATATTTTGGGGACAGCCTAGTAGGATGACAAGTCCCGAGTATTCTCCTATACCTAGCCCCAGAATGACAAGTCCTGGACCAAGCTCCAGAGTTCAGAGTGGTGCTGTGACACCTATTCATCCCAAAGCTTCTGGTGCGGGCTCAGAAAGTCATCCTTTGCCTCTTCCTCCTATTATAGTTCCAAATTCCTCTCCTTTCTCTCATGGAAATTCGGCAGCCACATCTCCATCTGTTCCACGAAGTCCAACAAGGGGAGATAATTTGCCAAGCCCTGTCTCACGTTGGAAAAAAGGAAGGTTGCTTGGTAGAGGAACTTTCGGACATGTTTATCTTGGGTTTAACAGGTGATTACTGTTCGGAATTTGCTTGTTCAATTTAATGAGCTTGCTGGATTCATCCAGTTTGTGCATTATTTTTTTTCTGATTGGCTTCATATTTTGATTATTGTATAGTGAAACTGGGGAAATGTGTGCTATGAAAGAGGTTACCCTGTTTTCTGATGATCCAAAATCGAAGGAAAGTGCGAAGCAGCTTCAACAGGTGATCTTTTCTCTGATTTAGCTATAGCTGTATTTTTATTACCCGAGTTAAAAAGTAAGACTAAACAGCGTTTGGTTGTTTTCATGTCTAAAGTGTGTTGGTGAATTCTTTCCTTATCACCACGTACTGTGCAGAAACACCTCGGTTTGAACTTCTATAAATTCTACAAACCGGATTGAAATTTGATTGAGGTTTCTGCAGGAGTTTCTCGCCTATTGGCGGTTCTCCCCACTGTATTAGTAATATTTCATAAGATATGGGTCAGTTTACACTAAAGTCTGGAGTCGGGACTCTATTGGCGTATTTATTGTTTACTAAGCTGTATTTCTCGTTGGCTTTCAGCGTTTGATATGCCTTAAGTAGCTCTAAAGGCCATGCTTTTTATGTTTGTGTAGGAAATTACCCTATTGAGCCGCCTACGTCATCCAAACATTGTGCAGTATTATGGCTCTGAAACTGTAAGTTCAATGATGCTATCTGTATTATCTAGACCGTTCGTATTTTCTTTGGTCCTCCCTATGTTTGAATCTTTAGTTTAAGATATTTTTATGCCACCTTAAATATTAAGGTTTTAAAATTTAATCTATATTATCCAGACCGTTTGCATTTTTCTGTTAGATTTACACTTTCTTGAATTTTATTTGTGAGCATAGCGTATCTTCTATATTTGGTTTACAGGTTGGTGATAGACTATATATATACTTGGAGTATGTGTCTGGTGGGTCCATCTACAAGCTTCTTCAAGAGTATGGGCAGCTGGGGGAATTGGCTATTCGTAGTTATACTCAACAAATTTTGTCCGGGCTTGCTTTCCTGCATGCAAAGAGAACTGTACACAGGTGAATGCTGTTGCATTACTCAATATATGTTCTCTGTTTGGTTTGGAGGGCAATATGTTTTTGGAAGCATATATACTTGTGGGATAGAATTTTACTTTGTTGAACTTGATCTGCAGAGACATCAAAGGAGCAAATATACTTGTGGACCCAAATGGAAGGGTCAAGTTAGCAGATTTTGGTATGGCGAAGCATGTAAGTATCTGATACAATCTTCGCCAAGTTTTCGGGTAAAGTCTGCAAAACCGAAACGCACCGTTTTGAAGATCACCGCAACCTAATTGGCTAGTTTACCTCATTTTGAAGCGACTTTAGCCCGTATTTAACGAAATTAGGCTGTGGTAGTCAATACTGCTACCGTGACCGAAACTGAGACCGGATATTATGCTATTAGCTGCAATGTTTTGCGATTAGTGTATGATGAGGCGATCTCAAATTATTGCCCATGGTCAACTGTTGGAACTCGAAACCCTTGTTCTTAGGTTTTAATAATTTGTGCAGATCACAGGACAGTCATGTCCATTGTCGTTCAAGGGAAGCCCTTACTGGATGGCTCCCGAGGTCAGAATCTGACCATCATCTCCTACATTGACTCTAGTATTGTTTCTTCTTGAGACATCCTCATCTTCGTCTTACAAATGCAGGTGATAAAGAATACAGGTGGGAGCAGCCTTGCTGTTGACATATGGAGCCTCGGTTGTACTGTCTTAGAGATGGCAACAACCAAGCCACCATGGAGCCAGTATGAAGGGGTTAGTACTTTCCATTCTTCGTTGAAAATTTCTTGCTTATTCCCGTTACACACCTCTGGTTCTGCAGCTTCTGGTATTAGTAATACTCTTCTAGTTCCGTGGAATTGCCCTATTTTCCATTTTTGGCCCATTCCTAAAATATCCAGATTTCCATTTGGGCATGTGTTGCGTAACTGAAAAAAAAGCGCAACTAGTTCTTGTTGAGGCCCACCACGAGCCTGGACTTTCATAGAATTAGTAGTAGTAACTATGCCACTTAGTACGCTTGTATATTGGAATATTGGATAGTTCCTGATTCCTGACATGAAAAAAAAAAAATGCTAAATAACTATGCTGATTTGTTACTGAATAGGGTACATCGTCTTTTAAGGGCAAAAGGATACCAGCATTCATATGTATTCTCAAATTGAAGTCATCATGTTCACGTCACTAGAGCTAAATTCTAGCGCGTTTCATGAATTTATAATGTTCACAAGTTATATTGGGCCGTTGGCAGAACAATTTTACGTTAGTCTATTAGCAAGTTAAATTAGTTATTTTGTTATCTTAATTTAGAATTAATTTTCGACGTGACTATATTTTTGATAGAAATGGATTATGACGGTCGACTTTCATGTGGCCTTTACAGGTTGCCGCTATGTTTAAAATTGGAAATAGCAAAGAATTACCGGCAATTCCTGATCATCTCTCGGAGGAAGGAAAAGATTTCGTGAAGTTATGCTTGCAAAAGAATCCACGTGATCGTCCCACTGCTGCTGAATTACTTGAGCACCAATTTGTTAAAAATGCCGCTCCAACGGAGAGGCCTCGACCAGCCTCTGAACCGGCTGACTCTTCGATTGATGTTGCGAGTGGGACGAGGCCATTGGTAATTTCTATGTTTTTTCTTTAACCTTTTCCTGCCATTTGATTGATTCATCATTGTCTAATCAAGTCGCTGTAGAACTTTGAGCTTAGTTTAAGTGCTTTAATTCTTCGATATGGAGTCTAGTTGTTGATAGTTGGAACTTGGAATGGATACTCCCTCCACCCACGAATAAACTTTTCTGGTTGATGCACAAATATTAAGAGACATAGTAAAATGTGGTTGGAAATTTAAAATGATGGGGTATCATAAACCACAATGACCACAAAAAACATACAAAAGGTGATATTTCGTTTTAGAAGTTTAAATTCCTTCGTTTGGTTAGCAAATAAGGTACAACCGTTGGAAGGAAAAGGAGGGGAAGAGAAACGAAGGGCTCCATTTTTCTTCCTTCAAGCCTAATTTAAATTCCCTCCAACGTAGCAAAGAATTGGAGTGAAAACCCACTTGCTCTATTCTCCCTCCCCTTCTTTTCCCTCCCTTTCCCTCTCCTTTCCCTCCTTCCGTTTTCCCCCTCCTATTTTTGTATTCAAACACATCTTAAGTCTAGTGTCTCCATTTAATTTTATTCATGTCTAACTCTGAACATCTTTCACGGTGAATGATGTCCAGGGGATTAAACTTGAGAAAAAACATTCTGGACTAGACTCGGATATATTGGGAGTACATTCGTCTAGAGTTTCACCCACACGACCCCGCTCCAGGTGTGTTTTGTAATTTTTTAGTCAACTCTTGTCATTGTGCTTGTTCGTATAATTCTGTTTCAATTAATTTTAACTTATATTCCTGACTTCGGTTTTCTTAGCGAGTATCCTATTCCACGGAATATATCTTGTCCGGTCTCCCCGATTGGTAGCCCCTTATTGCATGCAAGGTCACCTCAGCACCTCAGTGGAATGATGTCACCTTCTCCAATATCCAGTCCACGTACCCCTTCAGGTGCATCAACGCCCCTGACTGGTGGTAATTGTGCCATTCAGTTTCACCACTCACCGCAGTCTCTTTACATGCAAGACGGTTTCGGAACAAGGCCCAAGTCTCCAAATAGTGTTTTCCGGAATGGGAATGGGCCAAGCTACCATGACTCGAAGCCCAATATTCTCCGAGGGGTGCAATCTGGTCCCCGTGCAATATCGACATTAGTCGGTGTAAGACCCTGTAAAGGGGAGCATTGTAACGGACAGTCAGTATTAGCCGATCGGGTATCCCAACAGCTCTTAAAGGAGCATGCAAAGCTAAATCCTTCGCCGGAAGTTAGTCCTCGATCTATGTTGCCAAACAGGGTCAACGGCTTCTGTCTTTCCTCAAATCAGTTGCCTAATACTCGAAAGACATCAAGCTACCATCTGAACAAAAACGAAGAATCCAATAGATAGATTGTTTTAAGTCCAGGTTGGTCTTGCAGATTTGATTTTCAGGCATGGCCCAAACGCCAAGAGAGTTCTCGGCTGGCACCAGCATCACTTCTTGGGGATTTTGCTTCTTGTTCTCCCGCTAATAAGCCGCTACAACTCAAACTCTCTACTTTGTACAAATTCAGGACTCTGTTATGGTATCTAATGTCTAATCTGCCACGCTGAAGGACCCAGACACTCCAACAGCAAAAGGTCTGGCCTGTGCACCTGAGAAAAGTTTCAGAGTTTCTGAAAGACCTGCATTTTTCTTGGTCATCTGAGACGGGTTTGAAACTTGGAATCAAGCATAGATTTCAGATGAGTCTGATTTGCAGTCGGGCTGTTCAGATACGTATAACTCAGGGTTCCGTCTCTAATGTAATTGTCTATATATCCTATTTATGCATTGTAGCTCACCTTGTTTCTGTACATTCATGATTTAGTGCAGAAATCCAATTCAGACTGTAATTACTTGTTCTTCAACATCTAATATTAATTGGAATGATTATCATGGGCTCATGGCTACCCTTTTCAGGTTTTATCAGTATTTGATGACCGAGTCTCTTGCAGTAATTCCCAGAGATGGAGAGCCCGTCCTTTTATTGAAGATCTAAATTTTTGCCATCCCGAACCATATGCGCCATGACTTACATAGAGCATTAGTTTAACATAATGCAATGTAATTAATGAGTACGATGGTACTGAAATCCATACCACCTAAAGACATTAAAATGTCTTACTGTAGTGGGCTTGTCGTTATTTTTGCCTGGTAAACTATTGATCACCTCTCAATGCTGAGACAAGCTTTATCCTTGGCATACTATGATATTCACAGCAGCTTATTTCAACATTCAACGAGACATTTTATAATTCAAATGCAACAATCAAGTATTACTTCTTTGAACATACCGGTAACAAGAAGCGCCATGCGCCAATGAAGGTTCATCAGCACCACCAGTTACCAAGAGATTACATATGCAATCAAACTGAGATTTAATTTAAGGCGACTGATGGTAACATAAAAAGAGGAGATATCAGCAAATGAAACTTAAGCAAAAGTGCATTCTTCATTGTTGAGCTCACAAATGAGTCGTCAAATAGCCTGTTTTTCTCACATCTTGATCAAATTCATGCTGAAGTCCCGCAGTTTCAGAGTCAAGGTCGCGTCTTTAGCTTGTGATGACTTACACAGTTACACTCTTCACCTGAGGGTAAAGATGGCCATCAGCACGGGCTGACGGGCCCGTCCCTGGCCCGTCCTATTTAGGCATCCAATGCCCGACCGGCCCGGATAGCCCGCCTCCCCTCATTGGCCTGGCCCGGGTCATGAATTCCCGCCCTTGGCCTGCCTATTTTGTAAAAAAATAAAAAAAATAAGAAAAAGTGCATAGGCCCGTCAGCCTGGCCCGCCCACGGGTCTGGCCAGGATCAAACATTCTTCCAGCCCGCCCCGGTCAAGCCTGCCCCTGGACGGTTCAGGGCCTGACCAAAGAAGCCTGGCTCGCCCTGGTCATCCTGGCCCGACCCGACCCGAACCCGTCCCGAAGACACCTCTACCTGAGGGTGAAGAGCTAAATAGCCTGTTTTTATTGCCTCCTGCAATAGCACATTCGAGATCAACAGTAACATAGACTATCCTTAGTAATTTACAGGCATATTGCAGCTTCGGAATAGACAACAGTACATGATAGAATATTCTATATTACATCGAAAACTAATCACCAAACTCGAACTTGATATGGAATTTAAAAATCGAAACCCATCTGAATAAACACCTCACAAATTACAATCATACATCAAAACACCAAAAATCATTAGCAGAAATGTTGCAATCTTTCCCCAATTAGCACAGTAAAAATTAAAAATTTCCTCCCAAATTAAATCTAGGTTGTTCTTTAATATAATAATGACAAAGAATATTCTTTAGTTTAAAAATTCTCCTCGATATTAAATTTGTGTCTTATTCCGAAAACATACATCAATAATTTGCTGTACACCACCCAAAAAAATCAAAATATGTACCATTAAAAATGTTTTCCACCAATTAAAAAATGGTCCTATTTTATTCCAGCAAATCGAAAATGAAATGGCCAGAGGAGATGGCCAACATTTGCTTAGAATGCATGCTAGCACGTTCATTTCACAAAATTGCTTGTTGCCAGGAAATCAAGAGGAACCCTCCTCCTCCTCCTCCTCCGTATCTCCTCTTGATTCTCCTCCTTATTTCGCCTTTTCAATTTCGCAACAACGCATTTCTAATTACAAACTAACAAATTAAATTCCGGTTAATTTAATTCCATCTAAATCATCTAACAAACAAAACAATATCCGATTAATTAGTTTCCAACGTCCAATTCATACACCTTCTAATTCAAAGGCGTTGGGCAGCTAGTGGGCAGTTAGCGAACACAACAATATAACAATGAGCAAGTTGTGGAAGAGAGCAACCGGTAAAATAAAGGATAGAAATAGCGTATTGATGTTGAATATATTGTCGCGAAATTCGAGGTACAGACAACCAGATCTCGAGGCAGCTATGATCAAAGCCACGAGCCATGATGACACCCATATCGATTACAAGAACGCGCGTCGGGTTTTCACGTGGGTCCAGGCCTCACCAACTCATCTAATGGTCTTCCTCTGGGCCTTAACCCGACGTGCAAAACGGACACAAAACTGGGTCGTCGCTCTCAAGTCACTTATCCTTCTACACGGGGTCCTTTGTACAAAGGTCCCCGGTACAAGAAAGATAGGACGTTTACCGTTTGATCTTTCGAGTTTCGAGGATAGACAAACTGGAGATGGCCCTCGTCGCAGGGCTTTCTCCCAGTTTGTCCAAGCTTATTTCGCTTTTTGTGACATGAAGTCTGTCATACTGTCGGCCGAGCTGAGGGACGAAGTAGCGGAATCATTGATGGAGGAATCCGAGAGGGAAAGGGCCGAGGCAAGGGCGATTTTGGTGAAGGTGCATAGGTGGCAGGAGTTGCTGGACGCGGTTCTGGAGGTGAGGCCAATTGGGGGTCGGACCACCAACGACGTGACGGTCCTTGAGGCTATGGATTGTATGGTAATTGAAGTTTTCGATTTGTATAGTAAAATCTGTGACGGTATTGCGAAAGGTTTGATGGGTATTTATAAAGTGAAGGCCGACACGAATGTCGCTTCCATGGCACTTGATATATTACACAAGGCTAGTCGACAAGGCCGCGACTTGTCCGATTATTTCCATTTTTGTACAAAGATTGGGATTTTGCATCTAACAGAGTGTCCCAAAATCCAACAAATACCCGAGGACGACTTTTTTCAGCTTAAGAAGATTATTAATGGCGATATAAAAGGCGAGTTTGAGGAGGACGAGATTATGAAAGACGCGTTGGTTGTGGTCAATAACGCGAGGGATGTCATGGTACAAAATCAGGGCGAAAATAAATCGTGGTTGAAAACAATTATTTCAGATAAATGGGAGGTATTTGATGACGAGATTAGCAAAGATGGGAACGGAACAATGGTGGTTAGAGACCCGTTTGAAGCATCTCTGAATTTTCCGCCAGTAATACAATTACAATTTAACAACCCGTTTATTGATTATGGAGGTACAACATCATCGGCTTCACAACTTGTGCTTAGCTTGTTATAGTTGTTGGTGGAGTTTTTGTTTTGAATACTAGTTGGTGGAGTTTTTGTTTCTCGCGCGGTACACCAAGATAGTTATATACTTATATCGATGTTTTATTTCATTAATAAGGCATTGTAGTTAGTCCTTGGTCGTCAAGCCAGCAAAGTACATACTTCAACAAAGGTCAAGGCCAACTGCTAGCAGTAGCAGATAATTTTGAGTACCGCGAACCAAATGCCTCATTACTGAGGCAGAACATTATGTTAACATAAAGCGATGTAATTAGTCTGTATTATGTTATTGAAATCCATACCACCCAATGACATTAAAATGTCTTACTGTACCGGGTTTGTCGTTACTTTTGCCTGGTAAACTATTGATCACCTCTAAATACTGAGAGAAACTTAATCCTTGGCATACAGTAATATTCACAGCAGTTTATTTCAATATTTCACTGAGAAATTATACAATTCAAATGAAACAATCAAGTATTACTTTGAATGTACCGGTAACTAGAAGCGCCAATGAAGATTCATTAGCACCGCCAATTACCAAGAAATAATATATACAATCAAACTGAGATTTATTTTAGCGTAAAAGGAGGAGATCAGCAAATGAAATTTAAGCAAAAGTGCGTTCTTCATTGTCGAGCTCACAAATACAACAATGAATCGTCCAAACAGCCCTTTTATCTCATCTACGAGCTTTCTTTTGTTGTCGTAGTTTCCTTCTGTTACACGTGGCTTGATCTCTTGGCTTTAAAGGGACATCTCATTTCTCACGTCTTAATCAAATCCATGCTGAAATCCCACAGTTTTTGAGCCAAGGTAGCGTCTTTAGCTAGTGATGTTGGTTTAGCCAAGTTGGAGTCGCTGAAATATTCACCACTGACACCCTTTACCTCGGGATGAAGAGCTAGATAGCATGTTGTTGCCGCTCCCTGCAATAGCACATTCATATTTCAGCTTTGGAATAGAAAGCAGTACATATTTAGAAGTAACGTTACACATTTTAGAACTGTAGTAGCGGCTACAAATTTACAATTGCAACGCTAAGTTTCAAGTAATAGCAAAGTAAGCGCAAAAAGTCACCTGAGGCGGATTTTTCAGAAAAAGCTTTCCAGCTGTACGACAAATGCCTGTTAGTTTTTAGAAGCATCAAACAACAACCCATGAAACGTGACCATAAATTCAACTGCGGTAAAACTGTAGAAGGACTAGTGTGGATTTGCTGTTTGCTGACAGCGGTAGGAATTGATCTTCTACATCTTTTAGATGAGAACCATATGATTTATAGGAAACTAGAGAGTATAAAATCAAGTTAAAAACCAGGTCTAGTAGATTAGTAATGTCACCTTAGGTAACAAAAAAGCAGTTAACCGAGTTTAGAGGTAAATTTGGTGGCTCATGGAGATAAGTGCAGGCTGCAGAGTGTAATTATAGTAGGCTATACAAACAATAATATGTTTGTAACATACTCGATTATAATTCATCTGATATACAAGTAAAAATTTGTTTAAAATCAAAATTCTAGTAATCATAAAAGGAGAAATGGCATTTGGCAAAGCATACCATCGATGACGCTGTTATAGCGGAAAAGA
The DNA here is from genome assembly GCA_009801015.1 of Silene noctiflora. Taxonomy (NCBI): domain Eukaryota; kingdom Viridiplantae; phylum Streptophyta; class Magnoliopsida; order Caryophyllales; family Caryophyllaceae; genus Silene; species Silene noctiflora. The sequence continues at coordinate 76,839 of VHZZ01000056.1, read as the reverse complement.
TTTGTGTTGATTGCCCCTGGATGGAGGGAATTTGCAGTGATATCAGCCCCGTCGTCCTAATCATGAATGTAAAAAAAAAAAAAAAACACTTCAATGACCTCAACATAAATGTTACAGTGATTTCTATCCCTGGCATCTTGATAAAGAGATGAAATACTCCATCTGATCTATTGAATTGTATAGATTTGTTTTTAGCACATCGGTTAAGGAAAAATAGAAAATGCGGGTTCAGTATAATAAAGCTACTAAATCACCCCCAACTTAACATGATGTATACAATTCAATGGACTGTAGTAGGAGTAGTGGTATAGAGACTACTTCATGCGCTAAAAACAGCGACTCTTGTATGAGGTGGTTTCACATGTGAGATCTACCCAATTCTCTCACGCATTCCACATTTAATTATAGAGTAGATGGGTAGGTCTCACATGTAAAGCCGTCTCATATAGCTAATTGTGCTCTTAAACATGTGTACAGGCCTAACTCAAAAGTAACTCGAAAGTAATGGTACAAAGAAGAAACCTTTAGATGCTTAGTTAATTCATTCGCATGCAAGATGTTAGCAAGCTTTGATTGGCCATATGCACGCCAACTCTGGTAACTGCATAGTTGAAGAAGTCGATTAATATAACTAATTAGTCATTACTTAACTATGAAGGCCAGTGATGGAGGGTAAAAGTAATACATCTGAGTTCCAATGGTTATTGTAAGCAAATCATAATTGTCGTTCCTCAATAGAAATGAGCATATTGCAGATTCACAGGTTAGCTATTCCTTGGGACACAAGTGTGAAGCCTAAACCAACACCAAAAAGACTAACTACTCAACGAGTTTGGAAAAGAGGAAAAATATTCATCACCTTGATTCATCATTGAGTTTGTCGAAGCGGATCCCTTCAGTGTATGCAAAGCGATGAGCTTCTGATGAAACATTAACAATCCTTCCCTCTCTACCGCTTTCACGCGCTGTTTTCTTCATGGTATCCAACAGCAGATATGTCAGAAGAAAATGACCTGTTATATAACCAAAGTAACTTTAAGAAGAATATAAGAATGTTCAGTGCATGTTTCATGTTAAAGACTTAAAGTATGCGATACAGCATGAAAATAACGTCCACGATCAGAGATAGATTTCCAAGATAAGCCGATATTGACCGGTAACCACAGAGTGAAAGAGAAGAAGTCAATATATGAAACAAAGACATGGTCAGATCAATGAAAGTTCCCTGTGAAAGACATGCAAAACAATAAACCATACAATCGACCTCCTCTTATCGCCATACCTAAGTGGTTTGTCGCAAATTGGAGCTCTATATTGTCTTTAGAGAGCATGAAAGGTGTAGCCATTATTCCTGCATTATTACTTGAAACAAAGGAAACATTAATAGTCCGTTTCACAATTTAATCACATTAAAATCGGCTTTTCAAATGAATATTTCACCCTCTAAACGCACAGGAAGGAGCTTGAGGAGACCAGAACAGCAAAACAAAGATTCAAGACCGAGATAACAAAAAAGTTTGGAAATAAACCAAAATTACAAAAGATAGGTACGCCAGATCTTACATTAAAACGTTAAGTGGAAGATTAGAAGTTTTGTAATCTGAAGCAAATTTTCTCACAGACGCCATTGAACTTAAATCCAACTCCATAGCCTCAACTTTAGCAGAGGGAATTTCCTGGACTATCTTATCCTTGACCTTTTTGCCAGCATCCATATTCCGGACCCCCATGACAACATGTACACCACGTAATGCAAGAACACGTGTGGTTTCTGCACCAATGCCACTCGATGCTCCTGCATAGTAGTTTGATTAAGTGAAATATTTGTGCTCGACACTCAAACCACTTCAAATGATCTTCTAAAGAAAAGAGAACTACTCAACAAGTCAACAATGGCAAAATAAACCACAAAATTTGTTCATTGCAGCTTGCGAGTGTAAAAGGGATTTGATTACAGTAAAGTCAACCCTTTACAGCAACAGCAAAGACCATAAACTTAACCTCCTTCACTTTTCACAACCATTATTCAGATTCAGCTGCAAATGTGCATAATGCAATACGCTTAAACCAAATCATAAAACAAGAGATACTGCTGGATGTTTAAGCCAGAAAGCGGTAAATGTTCTAATGGTACTATAGAAAAATCAGTTAGCACGATGCAGTGATACACTACACCTTCCAAAGAAGTGTTGGATCAGGACGACTCTTCCAAATAGGAAACGTCAATGATACCACTATTTTTGTCCAAATTAACGATGTTTTCCAATGTGATTGGACTCTCAAATTCTCCATAACTAATCCCCTGCATTTCTGCATTACCTCTTTAACAAATAAATCACATCTGCTGGGAAACTTGGCAGCATAAAAATGATAAATTACGCTAATGAGGTCCCCAATCCCCATTTACTGCGAACGGGAAACAATGTTCTGTACGAAATAATCGAGAGGGGCAAACAATAGTACGACTGCAAACACAATTACACAAAGACAAACCTAATGAGGGTCCTAGTCCTCAATTGTTCACTATGTATGCACTACAAATTATAGAGTTACCTATACTACATACAAAATTAATCACCAAACTCGAACATCATACGGGCATTAAAATCGAAACCCATCTAACTAAACACTTCACAAATTACAATCATACATCAAAACACCAAAAGTCCAAAAATCATTAGCAGAATGTTGCAATCTTTCCCATTTAGCACAGTAAATTTTAAAAAAATAAAAAAAAATCCCAATTTTAACCCAAATTTCCTCTCAAAATAATTCTTCCAAACAAAAACAAAAACAGTATTACAACTTGATACGAACATTATACATTACATCAAAAATTAATCACCAAACTCGAGCATGATATGGAAATTAAAATCGAAACTCATCAGAACAAACACTTCACAAATCAAATCATACATCAAAACACCAAAAATCATTAGCAGAATGTTGCAATCTTTCACATTTAGCACAGTAAATTCGAAAAATCCCACCTATAACTCAAAATTTCCTCTCAAAAATAAATCTACCCAACAAAATACATAAACAACCCAATTATTACTAGAAAGTTGCAATCTTTCTATTATTATCACTATCAATTCAAACCCAAATAATTCTACCTTGCTTAAGACCATTTAAAAAGCTTTAGACATAGACATGGCAACAATCATTGAATGAACCGTATAGCATGGGAAAATGGTGTCTTAAACACATAAACAACCCAATTATTATTAGAAAGTTGTAATCTTTCTATTATTATCACAATCAATTCAAACAATCTACTTTTTTCACTAAATCATTCACCCCAAAGAATTCTACCTCGCTTAAGACTATTTAGATGCTTCTCCTTCCGTCTCAATCATTTATTTACTTTTATGTATGTTGTAAAGTGTGTTTTAATCAAAGGTAATTAAACGATTGAAATGGAGTGAGTACAAGTCTACACCAATAATTAAATGAACCGTATAACATGGGAAAGGGTCGTCTTAAAACATAAGACCGTCTCAAATGAGAATTTGTATAGACGAAAAAAAAAATACCAGTAACAATAGCAGTAAGACCAGTAGCATTAATCCCATGAGTAACTTCTTCAGCAGTTGAAGACCATGAAAACCCAGATGCACCTTTTCTCCCAAACAACCACATTTTTGTAAATTTATTTCCCTGATTTCTTGCCAAATCTCTTGGGAAGTCAAGTGTCTGGATTTTTTTATTACTCTCCTATATATGGCATATGCAACTACTTTGTTCTTAAATATGATAATGATTGGACATTATTATTTTAAATAATTTATGACGGGTTCTCGCTTCAGACGGAATATAAATAAGAAAAAAAAAATGATCTAGGAATAACAAAAAGTTTTGTTATTTGTAATAAGATACTTGACTAATTTTAGTTGTAAAACGGATATATAACTATTTATTTATGTCTAAATGGAGACAATTTACGTTTATTTTGTCAAAAATAAATAAAGAGATAAACATTAAAAACTACTCTGTATAAAATAGAAAAACATTACATATACATACATGAGAAAAAACAATTTTATATACTTAAAATAAGAACGTATAAAAATAACTAAGATACATGATTAAGAAAATTGATAGAAACTTTTTTTTTTGTCTTTGATGTAAAAAAAAAACTACAATAGCAAATTTAATGTTCTTGGGCTTTGAACCTAAATTACGATTTACAAGTATCATTTATTTTAATTTTACTAGTTATGTTAATTAACATTGCTGAAAATGACAAAAATGTTTCAACACTGGTAACTCGTAAGATGATTTAGTTGGTCTTGTTTATTAACCATTTTACTTTTATTTTAACCGAGAGTAAAAATTATCTTATATTAAAACGGTTTTAAATAAAAATCGGTGAAGATGATGAGGAATTATGAAGTGTGTCATCATAGTAGTCCACTCAATGCATAAGATTAGAAGTTTAGGTATGACGTTGAGAAAAATTGTCACCACTCGTGAGCTAACTACTCCAACTACGTTTCCTTTTTTAGAGATTGAGACTTGAGGACTGCTAACTCATGAGACTCGTGTAATAAAGTGGGATTAAACTATTAAAGTGTCAGGAGTGGGTTTAAAGAAAAATTGTCTATGAGTCGTTTCGTTCATTGAACACGATTCATTTTGTCCGCTAAATAAACGGGTGCGGATAAGCCATTTTAAGGAAAATACAAAGGTCCGCCCATTAACCCGTCCCAAACCCACTAACCCGTTTGTCCGTGGGTTAAAAATTAAACGTGAGTCCGGCCCAAACCTGCATTTGAACACCTCTAGTTTAAAGCTGTGATTGAAAGATTTGTGTTTTAGTTGATTCTCATTTAAGATGGGTATTATCGCAATAAATAGATTATATATCTGATGTATTACCACCAATTGTATAGTTTTTGAGCATTATAATATAGTTTTTGAATTTTTTTTAGAAAATTATGAGTTTTACTGTAAAGTTTGTGAGTTCATTTACTTAAACATTAACTCAAAAAATTACTATATATTTCAAAAACATTACATATAAGCTTAGTTAAATTTTAATTTTGCCGGAAAATAAAAATAAAATCTAACTTATAAACTTTAATAAGCTCAGGCAAAATACAAATGCTCAAAAACAAATAAAGTTTGAGGCAATAAGTTTAGAAAAAATACAAATATGCTCAAAAACAAATAAAGTATTAGGTAATAATACACCCGATGTATGTTCCTTTTTTCTCGTAATATTGGGGTCAAGTACATGGTAAACGATAGGTTATCTAGAAAATGTTGAACTTTATGTCTCTATTACCACCGGCTGGTAGCCTGGTAATATTTAACCCGTTTAAAAATTTAAGGCGAATATTCCGTCTTAAACAACTAAACTGCGGTAGGAATGATACTTCTTTCATTTAATAAATTTTATATGTGTGTTTAATATATATACTCTCCCTCTCCCTATTATTTGTTTACATTTGGTTTTGCCACAAAAGACAAAAAAAAAAGAAAAAGAGAAATGATCAATTATTTGATGACAAGTGGACCAAATTGAGGGTTGAATATCAAATTGACAATCAAAGAAAAAATGACCAATTATTTGATGACGAGTAACCTTGGTCCAGTATTAACTCAGATCGGACAAAATTCAACTGAGCAACTTTGCTCGTCCGACTGCAAACTTTGACCCATGAAACCCAGGTCTTTAGCCATGGGCTCTGATGTCATATTAAATTTAACAACGAGTCCGAGCCTCACCCAAACGGAGGAAAAAGAGTTCACAATACAAACCTAAGAGAATTTTCACTCTAAAACCAATTGGCAATATATGAAGTAGCTCTTTACCTTATATGCTGAAATACTCTACTCTAAATCTCTAATGTGCAATACATCCTTACATGTGTAAATCATAGTACTTGAACTTTATTCTAGCAATTTGTCTTAAAGTGGTAATATGGTACTATATTCATTTTAATGAACTCTATATATTTGCCTTATACACTATATCAATGTTCGTTTTCTTTTGTTCATATCTTTAATTACATATTATTAAAAGTTATACAAATTTAATATTCATAATATACTCGGTAAGATAATTTAACCAGATCTTATATAACTATCTTTTATATTATATGTTAGAAGTTGTATCAGAGATTTTTCTGACGTATGAATAATGTCCAAAAAATAAACGTATAAAATTCATTGGAATGGAGAAAGTATGATAGTTGACCCGTCTTAAGCTAAAAACGAATAATGCCGTTTTAAACGAGATTAAACGGATCACATAGCACCCAACTTGCATAAATGAAACAAACTTTTTACTAGTCTTGACATTTTGTTTTTGTTCTTCTATTATATAAACTCAATTTAAGTTTAAAATGATAATGTCTATTTATACAATAATTTGTGTTCTTAGATATACACAAATTATGTCAATGGTTCTATTATTCCACAAATTCTCATTTAAAAGAAAAGACACTATCCGACTTACGGGCCAAGTATATAAGACAAATATATTACTTTTTTCTATGCATCGTTATGTACTCCATACACAACTGATATATACTTGACATATTTCAAAACTTAAAACGAATAATGACGTCTTAAGAGAAACTTACGGTTCTTCTTAACCTATTGGCCCCACAATATCAATACTCTAAAGTCATATGCTAATCTGGGCCAGGTGGCAAGATACAACACAAGTTAACCCAGCCCTGAATAGTACTCCACTACTACTACTACTGTATACTCCTCCAGTTCTCCTCATATAAGTAACCATCTTTTTCTCTCTCCTCGCCGCTACAACCACCATCCGCTCTCTCTCCTCGCCGTCATCTCCGCCGTATCGCCGGTTCTTTATCTTCCATCGCGAGGTCATTGCACTTTCTCTCTCTCTCTTCATTTTGCTTATCTTAATATCTTCATTAATCAATTCATATGCGGAGTAATACTAATGATTATGTCTATAATGGACACTAATCAATCGCATTCGCGTTACAAGTTTGCTTTTGATTTTGTACAGTTGATCGTTTACGTTTGATGATGATTGATTTCGGCGTTTTTTTGTTGTTGCCGCATTGTTTAAGTAGTTTTAAATTTTTGCGAATTTTGATAGAATTTAGGTTTAGTAAGTGAATTTAGGTTTCCGGTGTTCGGCGATAGGCGGAGCTTAGTTTTTAGCTTGAGGTCATTCCATTTTCTCTTTTAACATTCTGTTTATCTTAGTATATATTGTGGTGGTGATGGAGATTGATAATAGGTTTGTTTTTACGCATTCGGAACATTAATGTGTTTCTAATTGTGTAACTTAATAGGTTTTGTTTCGTGGTGATTGATTTTGGTGTTTTTTTCATTATTGCCGCGTTGTTTAAGTAAGTGTTAAATTTTGGTGAAGGCTATAGAATCCAGGTTTAGTATGTGAATTTAGGTCTCTGGAGTCCATTTCAAATATATAATTTGCTCAGCGTGTGAATTTAGGATAGTAATTATGAAGGGAATTGGAGTAGAAGGAAAGGGAGTGAATTTGCAATGTTCATACTTCATATGTTAGGGATATTGCATTATGTAGTAAATTCAGGTAGGGTTTTGTCGTCTTCTTTTTTGATGATAATCAGATGATGAGTAGTAATCAACCTACACAATGTTCTTATGTGTAAGCTTGTACATTTGATAATGATTAATTTTGGCATTTCTTCGTTATTCCTCGTTGTGTAAGTAGTGTTAGATTTGGTGAAGTTATAAATAAAGGTTTACGATGTGAATTTAGGTTTTCAGAGTTCATTTCGAAGTCATACATTGTTTAGCATGGGAATTTGGGATAGTAAATGTAGAGGGAATTGGCTGAGAAAGATAAGGAGTGAATGTGCAACGTTCATAAACTAGGGATATTGCGTGTATGTGCTTGATGTAGTAAAATCAGGTATGTTTTTTGATGATGACAAGTAATTTATCAACTTACACAATATTCTGCTGTTCAATCGTTTACGTTTGGTAATGATTGACTTCAATGTTTGTTGATAAATGCCGCATTGTTCAAGTAGTGTTAAGTTTGGTGAACTTAATAGAATCTTGGTTTAGCATCTGATTTTAGGTTTCCAGTTTTCAATTCCGATCGTTGTTTGTTTGTTTTATTAATCTGACTGGAATTGCCCAGCAAAGGAAAGGGAGTCAATCTGTAACGTTCATTTATCGGGCATTGCATTAGTGAGGTTGATGTTGCAGAACCGGATACTGTTTTTCGTTTCCATATCGTATGATGACAAATGATTCGTAACGCTTTAGTGCTATTAAATCAGCAAGTTTTAATTGTTTTGCTTACAACTATGTGTATTCTTATATTTTGCCGTGATTATGGTTGATCCTAATAATTTATCCTAGCACTGAGTACTGACTGTGTAAATTTCCATGATTTGGAGTTTGGACCTTTTATGTTGTTTCAGTATTTTTTTGTGTCCTTGATAAGGTCAGTGATGTTGATGTTTTCCCTTGTGCACAATTTTATCCAATATTCAGCATATATGTAAACCTCGTTGCTAGCTCTATTGAAGCAAGAAATTTAAGATACAACAAGACAACTGAGCCTATCTTCAACTTGTCAATTAAGAAGTTTATGATCACCGAATTCACCGTGGGAAAGCTATAAAAAAATAGTGATGAAAAATGTACTAATTTAGTCAGAAAATGTGCAATCCTATTAACGTTCTTCTTGGTTAAGAACTAACATTTTTCGAGTAGTTAAAATTAACATTTAAAAGGAAATAAGACTCCTTTGATTTTTATAGCTGGGTTGGCTGTGGGGATTTTTCTAGCTTGAACTCTGGTGTTCATTTCCAGATCATAGTTGTATTTCACATTTAAAGGTAGAGTGGCATGATATATACGGAGTATATACATTATAAGAGTAACTTAGTGAGGGCTGATATCAACACCGATTACAGCAAGTAATTCGTATTTCTGTTTCTGTACTTGGTGGGACGCAATAAACTTGGTGTGAAGTGATTTGGAGATAGTTGCAGTTAGCTGTGGTGGCTGTTTTCAGTATAGTTCATGATAAAAAATAAATATATAAATATGATTACTAATATGATAAAAATGATACCAGATATACCTAGTGCGGGAGGTGCAATGCCATTAGTAAAACCAGAGGTATGTCGAGGGGCAGGATTTTTTCCTTATTTTTTTTCCAATGTTTTAAAATAGTGTACAAAATGGGTTAGCTCTTATATCATCGTTCGAGCCTACGCTCAAATACATACATCATTTGTAATTTCGCTTATTTATATTTTATAACTTACTGGAATTATAGAACGATGGGATAAGTTGCGAAAATATCCACGTAGACTGTATATTATATTATTGGCCAAAAGATCGGCGTTTTCTTACGGGATGTCATAGGACACTCTATAAGGAAATACCAATCAGTAATTAATAACGCAATAACCATGATCGCGTTATCAATTAACGCCCCCATCTTTTAAAATCTTGCAATAAATATTTTGTTGATTAGTGTGAGCGTGTGACTTGGTTCTAGCGTGTAGTTATGACTGCTTTCTTAATGATTCAGATTTCAGAATATTTTCGTTTAATGAGATTGAGCTACGAATGTGTCAGTTCTTTGTATATGGGTTGTGAGACTAGCTTAGCTTAGAAAACCTAAATTAACTTGGTTAACATGGTTAATCCATCTTAACTTTCATCTTTTTTGTAGAAGGGACTAGGGAGCCATTTCTACGATTTCTTTTGTACATGGACGTCACCCTGTTGGTGTCTCTTAATTAATACTATTATATCGTACTTTTGAAACAGAACTTCCATCTTTTTATTTTTGTTTAAGTTTCTCAAAGATATAGGCCAAATATTTGGTAATGGTTTTGACTCATCAATGAGTTCATTTATTCCCTTGCAATAATATTTACTGTGAAATACTTGCTCTAATAGCCGTAGCTTCTTAATTCTTTTTTTGCAGATGAAGTCTTATGTTTGGCTAAAAACTGTTGATGGCTCCATCCGGCAAGTCGAGGAGGAGGTTGCAATGTTTTGCCCAGTTATATGCCGCGAAATTCTCGAGAAAGGCATGGGGACATCCGAAACAAATGCTGTTGTACTCTCTGACCAGGTTAATCCAGTAACGTTGACTTTGATCTTAGATTATTGTCGTTTTCATCAAGATCCGCGGCATTCCTTCAAGGTCAAATCTTACTTCTCATATTCATTTCAACCCTTGTTTTCCTTATTTGGTTTCATATGTTTCTGTAATACTAGTCAATATCATAATCTGTTTCTTTTTGGCTCCCAGGAGCGGAAGGCATTTGATGATAAGTTCTTTCAGTCAGATACTAGGAAGTTATGCGAGTTAATGGCTGCTGCTGCTAGCCTTCAGTTGGCCCCTTTAGTTGATCTCATATGTGTCATAATCGCTCGGTTAATTGGAGGAAAGAACCCAGAGGAGATACGTGCCACATTTCACTTCCCTGATGATCTTCCCGAGGTTCTAGTTTGTTTCTAAAATACTTGTTTTACGTATAATATGTAATTTGCATCCATTGATGTTAAACCTGATTATTGCAGGAAGAAAGGTTGGAGCCGCTAAAAAATGTAACTGATGATCCCCGCATTCGACTATTGAATCGGTTGTACGCAAGAAAGAAGAAAGAATTGAAAGAAAAATTTGTTAAGGAGGTACTTGCTACTATTTTTTTTTCTTATTTAATCGAATTTCTACTCCTAGAAGTGTTGCTGTAGACCCTGTGCATTCAGTAGCTGTTGATTTGCGGGGTACTTGTCTATGATGCACATAATCTTTTCTTAAATTTGGAAACACGTTAGTGCATGACAAGAAAGGATTAGCTGATCGCCTCATGGCTATAATTCCTATAAAAAATGGCGTGGTCATGCATGTCTGCTGCGTGCGAAAGTCATGTGATCAATATGTCTGCTGCCTGACAATAAGTGGGTTCAACACGTCTGTGTTGGGTCCCACTCAAGGATGGATTGTATCAAATCCCTTGTTTTTGGTGATTTGGGCCATCAAGTTGCATAGTGATGCTACAAATCACACATTCTCAAGAATATTGATGTTAGGTGAAATTTTTTTACGGCCGGTGCATTTATCTCCTGCTTTGAAGTTGCTATTGTTGGATTGTGAGTTGTGTCCCCTATTATGGCTTATATATATATTTATGCATGGCTGTTGGTTTGTGTGCCGACTATGGCGTGTTTCAGATTATTGAACCTGAAGAAGAGCCTGTAGATAACCGTTCTGTAGATGATCTATTGTCATTTATAAATGGTGGAGAAAAAGGTATTTTCCAGGTTCCATAAATCTATAGCGTTCATTATAATTCAAATTGAGATCAGAACTTGGCTTGATTATTTTTTATTTTTTTTACATGTGCATGTTCTATGTAATTCTACTATCATAGCATAAACCTTGAACAAATTCAAGCCACATGTCACAAATTCTGCCCAGTTCACTTCATCTCCCTACTGTACATTTGGTTGCTGTATAAGGCTAGGATGATTTACATGTCAATGGTAAATTGTGCAATAGACCACTCAGGCGCAGTTAACTAGTTAAGGCAGGCTGTTTGTTCCGGTTGCCACCGCGATAATATATCTAGTTAAAAATGTATTTGTTTTTTGTATTGGTTGGATGGCGATGGTCGGCCCAATATGCTATTATTTTTGTCCTCTTCCTTATGCATTAGGTTTTTGGTCAGCTGTAGTCCCTTTGGAAGATATACATCTAAGACTCGGTGTTAAAAGATTTTTTGAAGGGTAGAAACTGATTTTTCTAATTCTAGCTGTGTTGCTTTGGTAGGGATATGTATGTACACTGTGCCAATATTCTCACTTCTGGGTTTAATGGTTTATCATGAGAGAAGAAATTTTATATTGCAAGTGAGATGCTTGCTTTAGCGCCAAGGTGCTCTCTTTTCTAGGTAGTTAGCTCTTCTACTAAGAACTTCATGACTTAGCTAACTGGCTGCTGTTTGATGGGTTTTTGATCTTTTGCGGTGGTCATTCGTAAATAACATGAGTAAGCCATTTACTGCTATTTAATTTTGTATATTTACCGTGCAGAATGTAAAGTACGTAAAACTAAAAAGAAAAATCGTAAGAAAAAATCACACACAAAAGTCTCAACCAATGAGATCGGAGAACAAAAGGTCAGTGGCTTCCCCGTTCGTTGCTAATATCTTTTGGAACACATATGGCCCATCTACATTCATTGATGTTTGCTTTGAACAGAAGGGAAATGACCTCTCTCTTTCATGTAAAAATGGAAAGTCTAGCCTTAGTTCAGAGTTTCCAGATCCTACGAGTCCTTTCTCACATGAACTTGAGTTTGATGATGATTATACTGATGATGAGCTGGATCCTGTAATGAAGGAAGAGCTTGACAGGTTTGTAAGATATTTGTTGAATGTGTTTTTTGTTTTTCTATAGGTTCCTCGACATTTGAAAATATGGCGATGTAGAGGACAAAGTGGAGTGAAAGAATGCAGGCAGATGATGCAATTTCATTCATTATCTACTTTTTTAGGTTCCTCAATATTTGGCGTTGTTGTTGAGTTTGCAATAAGGTTCCAAGTATGTGTTATTTGTTCGTGTTCTAGTTAGCCTAGTCCAGTCGTCTCAGTAGTCCCTCTCCCTGCATAGTGAAAACTAATATTTTTTTCATGATAGCTTACGTGCTAGACCTGGTGATTTTTATGTTATTTTGTTTCGCTTTCATTTGGTACTTCAGGGAGGTGGAGGAGTTTGCTAGGAGATTAAATTCAGGTTGGCCAGAAAGAGTGAAACAGCTTCTATCTTCGGGTACAGAAAGAAGGCTCACGTCCATATCAATGAGTGGAAACGGTGCTACACAGAGACGTAACAGTAAGTTTTTCAGTGAAGTAGTTTGAAATTTTGAATTCTGTGTTTTGGAGTCACATCTTCCTACTAATGCTGTTGAAGGCCATCAATAAGCTGAAGGTGTAGCTGTGGTATCATAAGTCAAAATGTGTGCCTTATGCAGGCATACGGAGTTAGGAGTTAGGAGTTAGGAGTTAGCTACTTCGGTGCCAGGATTATGCCTGAAGCCATGTGTCCTTTTACCCCTTTTATCCCAATCTCTTCTTTATTAGTATACTAGTTTGACACCCGTGCGTTGCAACGGGGTAATTAACTTAGTTATAAGTTTGCTTCCTATGTCTAATTTTGTTTACATATGATTAAAATATTT
>VHZZ01000055.1:325260-339008 GCA_009801015.1 Silene noctiflora | reverse complement strand
TTTCAAGGACCCAAGGTTGATTTCAGTTCTTTATCTTTTCTATATTGTTTTTAGTTTATGACCATAAATCACAGGACAAATTTACGTTATAGTCCTTAAATTTTAGGGTTTTATACGGATATTACCCTTCATGAAAAACATCATGTGAGGAGTTATAAAAGTGCATATAAAAGTGACACATCAGAGGGAATTAATGAAGTGGGATGAAATGGATGAAATGGATGCTATGTGATGCGTAATGTGAATGATATGTAATTGTGGTAGCCAAATGTGTATAGATGTGGATATATGGAATACTATGATGATTTTGATGAACAATGCGGTTGGAATGAGTATGTTGATGTACAAAGCGAATGGTATCAATTGTGATAAGTTTTATATGTGCTTCAAATGTGCGATATGTGATGAGTATTATTTGGTGGGGAAGTATTGATGTCGAGTTTTGTCGTCATTCTCTTATCAAAATCAATTTATAAAATAACCCAATTTAAGTATTATAAATCGGGGGCGATCACAAAGACGACGAAAGTTTATACTCGGTTTACTCAAGTCTCAATTTAGTCTAACAAATGAAAGAGGTTTGATTAATTGTAAACTAAGATGCAAACAAGATGTAAAGTTGAACTAAATGAAGTTGTTTCAAATTAATGAAGGGAAAGCTAGGGTCTTTGGGTTCACTAAGGCAAATAGAGGAAGAAACAAGGTTTAACAAGAGATGGGTGATGATAATAGTCAAGGATTTATGTAACACCCCCACACCCCGGGGAACCTTACCAAGGACTACCTGAGAATATGAGGATGCTACCATCTCGGTTACCCGAGGTAGTGAACATCATAGAAACCATAATGAAAAGAATATAAAGTTTAACTTATAAAAAGGTTACAACTGAAAACGTGCCAAATACAAAACCAAACCATAAATCCAACTGTGATAACAAAACTAACGTAAGCGGAAGCTAAGACTACAAAAATGGCGATGACACTGCCCCAGCCAACCCGCATCAACAAAATCCATGAAAATCATCATCACTTGCTAAACCAACTGCTCACCATCTCCGAATGGATCCCCACAATTTTGAAAAACAACACGGGGTCAGGCAACTGTACAACAATATTCAATATAATGCATAAAAAACATCCAGAACAGCAAGCAAACTCCATCTCCCGTCTCCATCACAACCAAACTGACTACACACCGAGGTGTGTAGCCCTGCCAGTGGGGACCGTAACCTTACAACCAAAATCCCCGCTCTGCAGAGCGAAACTAGTTCCTTAATGTGAACATCCCTCTTACGCTGAGAGAACGCAAGAGGCGAACAATGGGGGTGAGACCACCTCTCACAATGGCTCACAAACTAACCATCTCCAACACAAACAACCACCACCATCCACAACATACAACAACCATAACATATACACATCATAACCAGTACAAAGATCGTCACATTACTCATATAATATTCTACAGGCAACTGAGTAGGGAAACCCTACCTTTTCGCAATCCATTATACCGCATCCAACCATACGAACGCACAATGAATAACACATCGTCACCTATAACACGATAATCAACAATCAACAACACATACGATGACCAACACTCTAAACCGCCAAAACCCCTAAATTAGGGTTTCAATAACGTATGAACAAAACCATAAAAACTAGATCAAGGACTTACCCAATCGATTACAAGGCCAAAGGTGTGAAAACCCTAATAAAAGATGAACTAACGCCTTCGGATCGATAGAAAGTATAAGGGAGCAGTCTACGTTGCTTTGTTTGTGGAAACTGACTTTTGAGAGTGTTTTAAAATTAAAAGACATAAGACGCTGCTCACGTTCTATTTTATATCAATCCGCGTAAAAACCCGTAACGAACCAGACACTCGGTCGAGTATGGGACACTCGACCGAGTGCAGGACACTCGATCGAGTACACCTCACTCGACCGAGTGCTCTCACACTCGCTCGAGTCCCCAACGAACATGACACTAACATACCACTCAACTAGCTACTCGGTCGAGTAGGCCTCACTTGGCCGAGTAGCCTAAGGTCACAAATCTAATGTATTACAATTTAAGCCTAATTTCTTAGTCACCTTATGTTCATTAACAAGTTATCACTTAGTTAAGACAAACTTATTAAAAAAATGGCATAAAAACCATCCAATAGCATAAACACCAAGATAGGCCAAACATGTCAAAGAAAAGTTCAAAATTTCATTTAAACAATTCAACAAACATTTCATATGCATGAGAGTAAAGACCGACTAATCACCCAAATCCAAGTGTTAACAACCCAAATTCATCCCCTTTAATTACCCAAGATCCCCCTAAACCCTAGATGAGATTACTCACACATGTTTATTTTGGAGAAATCAATAATGAAAGGAAACAACATGTAAACAATGACAAACAACACGATAACTTTGGATAAACAATAATTAAACAAGATAAAATATGTAAACAAATGAAAGGAATGTAAATGAGAGAGGAAATATACCAACATAAATAAAAGATGCAAACTTGGATTAAAATAAGGAAGACAAATATCTTCTTTCTTCAAATTATTACAACCCAATACTAAATGTAAACTATTGAAAATGGGAGATCTTAACTAAACTAGAGAGTAATTAAACTAATATTGAAGAAAGATTACAATTTTTATTCAAGGAATATTTAAAATAGTAACTAGGGTGTTATCTAAAATAAGAGAGATGAAAAGAAGGTAAAAATAAAATGTAAATAATGAGTGTTTTCTTTTCTCCAGCTAAGACCCTCTTTATGCTATCATCCTCCTTGTTTTTATAGTCCCCATCAGCCAAACAATCCAAACGACTCTCCATAACACTCAAAACGCGGTTCTCTTCTTAATAGAAATGAGGGGCAAAATTGTCCTTCAATCCCCTCATTTCATTCTCTTTTCTTCTTTTCGAAATCTGCAATAATGGCCTCTAAGAAGGCTGTAACACCCCCATACCCCAAGGTACCTAACCAAGGAATACCTCAAAATATATGAGTGCTACCATCTCGGTTACCCGAGGTAGTGTACATGACAGGAACCATAATGAAACATAATTAAGGATTAACTTATTAAAAGGATTACAAATCTCCAAAATACAATTACAAAACCACAAAGTGTAAGACAATGACACGCGGAAGCTAACTTCAAAAGACCGGTGATGACTCCGCTCTGCCAAACCCTGCAACAACATCAACAACAACAATCATCATCACCTACTAAGCCAACTACTCACCATCCCCGAATGGATCACCATAGTTTTGAAAATATAAAAGGGTCAGTCAACCGCATAACAAAAATAAGAATTCACAAGAACATAGTCCAACCAAACGGTAACCAATCAATCTTCCAAACTCCATAGTAACCAGTAACTAACTACACCCCGGGTGGTGTAGCCCTGCCATATTACCCTCGCCGCCAGTGGGGACTGCAGCCGTACCACCTAAGCCCCGCTCAACGCATGAGCGAACCCAAGTCCATTAATGTGCACACCCCCTTGCGTCGAGAAACACAAGAGGCAAACAATGAGGGTGAGACCATCTCTCGCAATGACTCACAATACCAACACCAACATCCATCTCAATACCAACAACATCAATATAACTCAACCATAAAGGAATCACAATCCATAATCATAATCATATTACCATCAATCAATCACAGATACCATCTTATAATCAATTATGCAACCAACTGAGTAGGGAAACCCAACCTTTTCACTATTGGTCACACTGCAGCCAATCATACAAATGCACAACGAGTACCACATCGTCACCTACAACAATGGTAATCAAACAATCAACAACACATACGATGACCANAATCATACAAATGCACAACGAGTACCACATCGTCACCTACAACAATGGTAATCAAACAATCAACAACACATACGATGACCAACACTCTAAACCCCTAAAACCCCCCAAATTAGGGTTTTCCAAAACCCCTAATGACAACCATAAACCGACTAAGAAGAAAGCTAGAGACTTACCAACGAAATCGACATGGAAAACGAGATGCAAAGACTCGCGATAGATCAACTCTAGCCTTGGAGATGATTAGGATGATTAGAGAAGCCGTGTACCTAGTTTGGGTTTTAAGAAAACTTAGGAACTGATTTAGAAATGCTTAACACGCCCTTTTATACTCCTCTAATTATCTTAATCAAAACCGCGGAAAAACCCATAAAGAACCGGACACTCGGTCCAGTACGAGACACTCGACCGAGTAAGACAAACTCGACCGAGTAAGCCTCACTCGACCGAGTGCTAACACACTCGCCCGAGTTCACAACGAACAGAGCACCGTCAGACTACTCATAACAGCTACTCGGCCGAGTCGAGTACCCCATACTCGGCCGAGTAGCCTAAGGTCACAATTTTAATGTATTAAACTGGCTGAGTGGCGGCCGTGCTAGGCATCGGCACCGAGCACAGTTGAAGTAATGGGAAGGATTGTGTTTATGGTAGTGGGAGTCGATGCACGGGCAGAAAAGAGGACGGCAGGGAGAAACAATTGATTATATGAGCTGGGTTCCAGTGTTGCGTGCCGGGTGAGCGGCCACCGGTGCCTATGCCAGCGCCGAGATCTTCAGCAAAAAGGACGGGTTTGTGTTGTTGTGGGAGCCGGTGAATAGGGTGGTGGCCGTGTGGATGGCCCAACTGTTCTTTAGTGCTTGAATGGAGTACGAAAGAGGACGATAGTGATGAAATTGCTCCTAGAACCGTGGTTGTGCTTTGATGGAGATGGAGGAGTGAAGCACGATCGTTGGCTGCCATGGTAATGAAGGTGAGTTATGGTGATTCGTTGTGATGGTGCTGCGAATTAGCTGAGATGGTGATGACCATGGTGCATGAGGAGCGGGGAGGGAGAATCGAATTGGTGGCTGGGTGGCTGGGTTGGTGCGTGAATGGTGTAGTGGTTAATGGTGATGATGGTGATAAGATATGATGGGTTGAATGATGATGAAGTGAATGATGATGGTGATGAACATGGTAGTGATGGAATGTAGGTGGTGGTGATGATGAATTTGGTGGTTGGAAATTGGTAATGAAAGCTTGGGTCAAAGTCAAGTATGACTATTGACTTAGACTTTGGTTTAAAAGCTTAGATCGTGTTAACCCGATTCACTCGACTTTATTTTTCTTTTCTCCATCCCGACTTAGCTTTATTTTCCTACTAAATTTAATATAACAAAACCGATACCACTTCTACGATAACAAACAATCATTTGCAATAAATTTATATAAAAATAATGACTTCTAACTAATTAGTAAAATGAGCTATAAGACAATAAAAGCGAATGACCCGAATAAGGGGTAAAATGTCACTAAAATACTAATTATCAAGTATGAGTATACCTGGCAAAATGGGTCAGACCCGAATGACCCGAGACCCGAAAATGACCCGAACATTACTTGACCTGAATACGACCCGAGACCCGAATTGACCCAACCCGACCCAGACCCTACCCGAACATTGTCTGACCCAATGTTGACCCGACCCAAGGTGACCCAACCAGAAAAGACCCGACTCATAATTGACCCAATTCCAAGTTACTTGAAGCGATCCAAAATGACCCGAAACGACTAGTACTAAGTCATATTAATATTATATACATCAAAATAAAGTTTCATTGCTTACAAAGATCCCTAATAAATAGTTAAATTTGAAAAATAGTATTTCTTAATAAAAATAGTACTAACTAAAGTGTTTAGCCATTAAATCAAAAACAACCCGACTGAAAATGACCCATAGCCGAAAATGACCCGACTCGAAATGACCCGACAACAGGTCACCCGAAATTGACCCGAAACCCGAAAGTGACCCGACCCGAAATGTGTGACAGACCCGAAATGACCCGACCCAAACTTAACCGACCCGTACTTGTTCCGGTTGACCCATTTTGCCAGGTCTAAGTATGAGCATGAATTTGTAAAAATGGTGACGCGAGTTGTGAAAGAATCAAATGTGTAGTAAGGCGACCTTTGACATGCATATTGAGTGTTGTGTTTAATTTACATGTTGGTATGATAAAATCTGACCTAGGATACTGGTTTTAGGAGTGTTGAGTTTCTATTGTTTGCATTGTTAATGTTTAAGTTGTTTTGTTAAGAAAATTTGATTTGTATGAAGTACGATTATGGAAAGGCTGTCTTAAAACTATCATTCGAGTTCTAGGAATGATCTCGATGTGATTCTAATTGGAGGTGATAGCTTGTTTTCTTACTATTATAACGCTAGGTCACATGTCCAAAATGGCCAAAAAACGAGTGAGATATGACTGTTTTACAGAAACTGGACATTGTTGAGTACTGCATTGGGCACTCGACCGAGTGGCCTTTACTCGACCGAGTGTCCCTTACTCGTTCAAGTGGATCACCGCACCTCTACTCAGTCGATTTAACCTTTTTACTCGACCGAGTAACCTTAATACCTACTTTACATGGTTCTGACCTCCCATACTCGGTCGAGTAGACTGAAAACTCGACCAAGTGACCCCTGAATTGGTCTTATGATTATATTTCGACCTCTTTTCATGTCCTATTGTTTACAAAGATGTTCTTTTGTATCTTAATACATTGTTTTGCATATGAATTGGTTTATTGCATGAGTTAGACGGATTTTATAATGTGAGGGGCATCATATATGAGTGTAACGGATAGAAGTGAAGTTGATGAGTTTATTAAGTCAAAGGGAAAGTTTTGTGAGGTATGGTGGTTGTGAGCTTGAGGAATGTGGTGATGATTGTATATGGTCAAGTGGTAATGTAAGTTTGCGGAATGTTAGAATAGAGGCTTGGAAAGACACATGAGGGGATGTAAATTACAATAAGTAGGAATTGATGGAGGGAATAAGATTACTTATGGAATGGGATGGGGTTTAGTAGACTTAGATCGATTTATGCCGCGAGGTGGATTTGTATACGGCTATTGCATTTGGGAATTTGGATTACTAAAAAAAAAAAACGAACCTAGTGTGTGATTCTTTGGGAAAGTAAAGGTATGGACTGAATTTGACTTCTGGTAATGTTAAGGAAATGTGTAATTAATTAAAGAGTAATCATTGATTATTTGGACTTCAAGTGGTAATCGAGAGTGATTAGGATGTTGGAGAGATTTATTGGTATGAGTTAGTGAGGAGTTATGGATACGAATAGATGAGATTTGACTTTTGGAAGCATTGAGAAGGTAACGATATTAATGAAGAGCTAGGTAGTAGGAGTAAAGACTTGAGTTGTTAATTGGTGTTGTCGAGGGTAGTGGGAACACAAGGATGGAAGTATGTTCAGTGAAGGTTGACAGGAGTTATGGGACATAAATGTAACGAATCATGATGGTGTAGAGTACTATAATTGGGATGTGAGTTAAAGGATGTATATAAGATACGTGAGACGGCATGTGAGTCATGAGTTTTGAGGAACTAAAGGGATGAAAAGTTGATAGAGTAATTGCATTGCGACTTTGGTGGTAAGTTAGGTGGTGGAATGAACAAGAACAAAATTGGTATGGATAATGAGGTAATTTTGTTGATGAGTTTAATGGAGTTCGTTATTTAGGGTAGTAACTGAAAATAGGAAAGAAGACAATTATATTTAGAGGTTCTTGTAAGAGGGTAGTGACATGAATGATGGTTGTGTCATGGTGTTGCCACTAGTGGTTAGAGGTAATGTTGTTAAATAGAAAATTTAGTCGTTCTAAAGCAGTCGATGTTGTGGAGGCTGGATTGGAATTCTTGGTTGCGAGGGAGCATAAGATGTTGTAATAAAAGGCGTTTGTTAGTAGTTTGAGTATTGGTTATATGGTTAGATCTGTCTGATGGTGGAAATTACGTGAATTAGTGAATGTGATATGTAATGAATGCAAGTTTAATCTTGTTGTTTTAGTAATTTGAGTGCTCAATTATGTTGACTGTAATTGTTTTTGTGGGACTTTGACTCCGAGGATAGTAGTATGGGATCTCATTATTGTGTGTAATATCAATGTTCTGTATTGTGATCTAGTAAGGCGATATTAAGGAAGGGTAACAATGGTTGGAATGAGTTGTGAGGTTTTTATTACTTATTGTCAGGGAAATTGTACTGAAATAATGTTTATCTGTGGTTATAATTGAAATTATTACTAATGTGGTTGTTGTGTTCCGAGTTGCGATTCAGGAACGGTACTCCGTGTTACGATACGGGTACCCTCGCGCTACGGTGTGGCTGTTGGTGACGGTGTTGCGATGCCGTCATCGGTTGTGGTGGGGGAGCGAATGGTTGAGAAAGAGAATGGTTGAGAAACAAGTTTTGAAATATTATGTTCATTCCTTTTGGCTTCTGGAGTAGTGTCGTGTTTTAATACTGTTGTTTCCTGTCAACTTTTAGACTTGCGGGTGAGAGAATAGTAGAATACAGATAAGAATTGCACATATGGTTATTTATTGTCATAATTTCAGGGATATTTTGTTAATGAGACACAGTGTTGGAGTACTTTCGATCTTATTTTAGATGACGCATTTATTGACATAGTTGCGGCAAGTAATTAGCGGAATATGTGTTGTACTGGGTTAGAAACTGTAAGTGGTTCATAATCTTTCGTTCGGTAGTAGGTATGGAGTGTTGGTGATTAATATCATGTTAAGGTATGGACGAGCTTGGTAACGATAAAACGAACTCTGAGGATCTCGTTGGTGTGTAAGAATTTTGGGTCGTGTGTTATGTATTTGGGATAAGTGCGTGAATTGCGGAGGATATTGCTGTACGGTAATGTTGAAGAGTTAAATTAATGGATTATGTTGAAAATTTTGTGGTAAATGTTAGGCGGTGGGCGGAATGATTAGAGGTATGAAAATTGATTAGAGAGAGAGAGAGCATGGAATATGGGAATGATATCGGTGTTGATGTTAAAGCAAGGGTGGGTTATTAGTGACACGAGATAGTGATAATGGCAAGGATTAGCTAAGGATCTAATGCTGGTTGGGTTACGAGGACGTAACATTTGTTCTTAGAGGGGTAGGATGCTACACTGTGATGATTGCGGTATATTTTTTTTGTTTAGTGGTACTCGTGGTATTAACTATTTAGTGATGCTTGCGGTAGTACTTGCTTGGAAGTTACAGTCGTTGTGGAGTAATCGGTAAGTGTGTATAATTGTGATACTATTGACGGTTTTAGGTAGTGGCGATTATGAGTGTGAGCAAACTTCGAGGACGAAGTTTATTTTAAGGGTGGTAGAATGTAACATTTCATTTTGGTGGTTGTTCTTACTTGGTGGATTATATTGATATTGGAGTTGTTAGCGATAGTTATCATAGTAAGACAGTGTTAACGGTGCATTGGTGCTAGTGTTGATGGTATCTGACAGTATTATGGAGTTTAGTTGAGTGGGTGTTGAGAATAGAGGAAGATGGTTGGTGTTTTGCAGGTATGGGTGTGAACTTCGAGGAGGAAGTTCGTTTTTAAGGTGGGAATACGGTAACACTCCTTTTTTTGGTCGTGGCGTACTCGGTCGAGTAGTCTGCACTCGACCTAGTGTATCTGTTGAATGTCTTAGTCAGGCTATTGCCTTGGTGGCACTCGACCGAGTTAGTGTGATACTCGGTCGACTAGCGTGTACTTAGTCGAGTACATTGGGAACTCGACCGAGTGTCCGGTCAAGTGTCGTTTTGTGCGCGGTCTGATTAAGGTGATTAGGGAGTTATATAATCATTCCTCAGTTTCGTTAAAACATTTTTAGCCCTAAATCATTTCACTAAACCTTTCCTAATCACCCTAACCATCATTCAAGAACAGAACTAACATTGTTGATCTTGGATTTCTCGTTTCGTCGTGTACATTTCGTAGTGATGATGTGGTACACATGCATTTGTATGATGGCTGTAGTTACGATGGATTCGTTAAAGGTAGGGTTTTCCTACTCAGTACAGTCCGTGTTGTTTGATTGATTGTAATTGGGTGCTATTATGATTGTTTGATTATCATATTGAACTATCGCGATGGTGTTATTGGAGATGCAGATTCGATATTGTGAGCCATGTTGGGAGATGGTTTTACCCCTTGTTTCATCTCTTGTGACTTCCATCATAAGGGGGGTGTGCACATTAATGAGCTTGGGTTCGCTCGTTGCGATGAGCATGGATTTTGGTGACAAGGTTGTTGTCTACCACAGGCAGGGGTGGGTTACCTGTTGCGATGGGTAACCCGGCAGGGCTACTCGCTGCGGTGAGTAGTCGTGTCCGGGCTGCGGTTCAGACTCTGATTACTAGGAGTTTAGGAGTTGGTGATTGGTGTTGTTGTGTTTACTTTTGTTGTTCTTTGTACTATCATATTCTGTTACAGACTGTGTGTGATGATGTATGTTCTTTATTTTCTCTTATGTGTCTATGGTGATCTATTTGATATTGCTGGCAAATGGTGAGCAGGTAGTCTTATCAGGTATTGTTGATTGCTGAGCTTTATCTTGGATCCTTGGAGGGAGCAAGTCACCGCTGAGTTCACTTAGTTCAGATGACAGTTAGTTTGATCAGTTTGTACGCTTCCGCTGTTAGGTAGTCGGTTTTGTATCGAGTTGTAATCAGTGTCTTATAAGAAAGTTAATAAAGTTATTTAATTTGTTCTTTTATTGTCTATTTGATATGAACTACCTCGGGCAACCAAGATGGTAATGCTTCTATTTGTTAAGGTAGGCTTTGGTAAGGCTCTTTGGTTGATGGGGGTGTTGCACAAAGGCCAAGTGGGAGAATGTTAGAATATTTAATAATATTCGAGTGGCCTAAGTGTTTCGGGTTTAAATACAAGCTAAGATAAGTTCATATTAAATATTACGAGACTTTAATATAAAAGACGACACCCCTTCATCTGTTTCAGAGTATTTATAATACCCGCCCTATTGGGGGACCCGTTGACTGACCATAGGTATCTTTCACCATGTTAGACCCTTTGGTAGGGATGGAATTAGAATTACCTTGTGTTTAAGACCTAGAATTCGACCTAATAAGGGTCACCCAGCCGAGTACTGGGACATTCGACAGAGTGCGGTGTACTCAGTCGAGAATGTCAGTATTCGACTGAGTGCGTGAGGGGCAGCGTAATATAAGGTTCGCGGAATTCGTAACCCGAAAATCATTTCATTTATTTCTTTTTCACAAAACCTAAAATCTGAACAACTTCTCCCTCCACCTGCTTCCATCCTACCACTTATTGAGCTTTCACCTAGGAGACCACCATGGTAGTGGAGGTGCGCGTCGGTTTCGGTCTAGTCATCCGTCCATCGCGTAAGGTAAGTCATCGTCACCATCTGTGGGTGTTGGTTAGGGTTATGGTCGTTTGTAATGAGGTCATATCGTTGTTGTAGGCATCGGTAGCGGTCTTCCATGTGCATGTGAGTGATGATAATCGGTGCTACTTGGATTCGCTAGAGGTAGGATTTCCCTTCTCAGTTGGCTATGTAATTGATATACGGTGTGATGTGACGGTCTTTTATGGATTATGTTTGGATGAGATTTATTGTGTTGGTTATTGGTTTTTGTTATGGAGCTATTTTCGGGAGATGGTTCCAACCCCATGTTCGCCTCTTGTGACTCCCGTCACAAGGGGGATGTGCACATTAATGATTTGGGTTCGCTCATTGCGATGAGCGGGGATTTTGGTGGTAAGGTTGCGGTCCCCACTGGCGGTGTGGATTACCTGTTATGATAGGTAATCTGGCAGGGCTACACACCTTGGTGTGTAGCCGGTTACTGGTTACTTTGGAGTTTGGAGGATTGTTGATTACATTGTATGGTTTCTTATAACTTCTGTTAGTTATGCAGTTGACTGACCCCGTTTATTGTTTTCAAACTGTGGTGATCCAATCGGGGATGGTGAGCAGCTGGAGTTTTAGGTTTAGTTTGGATGCTGTCTTGTTGTTGCTGTGGGGTGGAACGGGCGCATGACAATGAGTCGGTCGCTAATAGATAGTAGTGTCACCAGTTGTACTTTTCTTTATTTGTATAGTTGAGTTGTACCTTTTGTTCCGCTGTAAGATGTAAATGGTTTTATTAAATGTTTTGGAATGGTCTATTTTATACACTTACCTCGGACAACCGAGATGTTAGCGCCCTTAGTTATCAAGGAAGGCCTAGTTAAGGCTCCTTGGTAAGTGGGGGTGTTACAAAGTGGTACCAGAGAGACGATTTTGGAATCTATTACTAATGAGCCTAATGAACCTAGAGTGTCAACTAAAATGAACCTGGTGTTTGTGTGTTGGGATCCCCTTATGTTGGTTTTGGGTGAAAAAGCGCCCTCATTCTAGAATCCCGGCCCCAATATGATTAAGCTAGTAACCTCAGGGTGGGATGTTGAGTTGAAACAACGTATGTGTTTTGTGTGCTGGATGCGATTTAAGTGACTGATGATATATGTGTAAATGTGATATGGGTGTGTGGTGTGTATGATCTAAGACTGTCTTAGTAATTGATTACGTGCCGATAATGAATTATGGCTATACATGTGTGCGATGGACTGTTTTAAATTGCATGAGTAGCTAGTAAGTATGAAGATGTGTTGTATACATTATGTGTGTCTATTTGAGTGCTTAATACCTATGTATGATTAGAATTTGGTAGTGTCACGAGTAAGAAAAAATTAGTGACGAGTTCTAAGACGCTTCTTGGACTCTGAACGACGTTTTGTACTGCAGGAACACTGATGTTGTTGTTGACGTAAATCGTTGTCTTTGGATTTTTGGGAAACTCGACCGAGTATAAGAGTGCAGTCGACCGAGTTGTCCTTACTCGACCGAGTTCAAAGGATACTCGACCGAGTTCGTGAAAAGCAGAACTAAAGTTGAATCTGCCAAATATCGAAACTCGACCGAGTATGGGATAGTCGACCGAGTGCCCTTGTTTACCCAGAATCGCGTTTTACAAGAACCGGCTTGACAAAACTCGAACTCTCTCTCAAATTGTTTTTCCTCTACCACAAGCTTGACAAAACTTTGTGCTACTACTCCTTCAATCCGCTTTTATTCATCCTTCTCTTCGATTTATCACCCAATTTGCAAGGTAAATTCACGTCAATAGTTTTCTGATGTGTCCAAATTATATAAAATTTAACCCCCTAATTTAGCTCGGTTTTATTTGATTATTGCACTTCTATAAGTGTATTTGTGAGCTAATTCCGCGTTCTAGGTGTTTTGTTTCTGTTTATTATATTTTGTACGAAATAAAGCATTCGGTAGCTTTTTCCGTCAAAAGTGCAAACACCGAGTTCACGAGGCTAAGTGGAAACAAGGTTGGATCATGCCAATAACATGTTTGGAAGAAATCTTTGGGTTAATGTTCAAATGTGGAAATGAGGCCCAAATGCAAAGATGTTGATTAGCAAATGCGGCAAATGTAAAGAAATGAAGCGCATAAGAAGAATAGAAGTCAAGGTTTAGGATTCCTCAAAATGCTTTTAACCGGAGATTAAAGATGAGTTAATACGGTTTTCTCGGATTCCGTGTTAACTTAATGATGAGAGTAATGAGGAAAATTGGATTCCTACGACCCCGATCGAGGTTACCCTCATGTGGAATATTTACGTTTCACATCCAACCCCCCTATATAAAGGAGGTTGAATCCGACTCTTAGGCATCTTGTCTTACACCACTTTTTACCACCTTTTCATTCACTTTTCCATATGCTCTTAGTCTTAGTTCTTAGAATAAAATTTAGTTTAGCTTTAGCTTTCTTTAGTTGTAACAAACATTTCTTTTAAGAATTT
>VHZZ01000055.1:305298-320101 GCA_009801015.1 Silene noctiflora | reverse complement strand
TCTCCTTGTGTTCGACCCCGACTACACTAGCTTAGGTTAGACCCGTTGGGTAATTATCTTTGATTTGGGTACGCGACAACCCCGTCATTTTCATTATGTTTGGGGTAGAAAAGTATCAAATAGAAATAGAAATTTCCATTTTTATGAATTAGAATCATGCCATAAGTGTTGTATTTCCATGAAACTTGTTTTAGATCTTGTTATTTTATGCTAGAAACCATGATTTTGAGCCCAAATCTTGTAGAAATTGATCCCGAAATTTCTAGGGTTTGCCCCCAAATTTTAATTTTTGCTACTCTAAATTATCTTTTAAGGTTGGAAAAGGCTATGGGGTGGTAATGCTACCATACTTTGCACTTGATTTTGAGTATTTTTAGTGAAAAATCCGTCTTAAAGCTTCACCTTATGAGTAAACTAAAATCTAAAAATCTCTTGTATGCTACTCTTAATAAGTCGAAATTTGTTGTTAAACCATGTTGTTACATTATGCCGAGAGTCGCCGCCACTAAGCCAACAACTAAGAGGACCCGAGCAGGTGTCGCTGCTGAACGAGGCCAAGGGAGCCAAGGATCTACTGTTCTCGCCATGTCTTAGTACCCGACTGTTGTGTTTGCTGATTTCAAGCAAAGGGTAGTTATTGTATCACTGATGACCCGTACCTTGAGGTCAACTAGGTGTGTGGATGTGAGTATCTTAGAGGAGTTGGGCATTGAGGTAGATGTGAGACACATCTTTGAGACCTTGGGTATGTTGAGGTTATATCGGCTTCGTAAGCACTCTTACGAGTCCTTGACCTTGGAGTTTATGAGCTCCTACTCTTATGACGAGGATGGTGAAACCGTTAGCTTTAGGTTGATGAACACCAACTTTTGTCTGACCATGGAGAATATAGCAGAGCATCTGGGGCTAGAGAAGCCCACCCAAGATCATTACCTTAATGAAGCCAGGGAGTGTGGGGCATGCAAGTGGGTACCTTTCGTTTCTCACCGGTACGACATCACATGTCAGTGCCATATTGATTAACGATGTGCAGCATGTGACCTTAAGGATCTTCCTTCGGATGATGACTTGTCTACTCTACGGGAGGAGTGATGTGAACAAGTTAAACTCCCATGAGGTGATGTTGTTGATGTCCTACCTGAACCCTAAGCGGGAGGAGCGGTTTTACTACAGTGCCCCGACCATTGTGTGTGCTAGTTTGGCACATATAGCTCAGTCTTCACATCGTCATCTTAGTTGTGGTGCCATCGTGACCCATTTGGCTCAGAGGTTGACCAACTTTGAGCCTTCTCCTGAGTTCCCTGCAATGTTCAAAAGTGTACCTACGATGGATAAGGACTACTTCTTACACCATAAGTGATTGGGGATAATTAGTGATGGGAGTTGGGCTTGGAGGGTTAGAGGCATGAGATGGATGAGGCTTACTGACGCGACCAACCTACCCGAGACCAACCATCTAGATGAGTGAACTGATTACATGGCTCCACCCCATCGGACCTACCTTATACTGGACCATGTGCTTCAGGAGATGTCGAAGCCTACCTTACCTACTAGCCGTAGAAAGATGGCCCAATCGGGCAGGGAGGCTAGGGGACTGAGAGTGGTGAGGGAGGTGGCAGAGGAGACCCTGTACGTACCGCTTAGTGTACCTCAGTACCAGTACCCGGGTTACCCTACGGTCCATGATCCCAGGATGCAGGTGTGCGAGCTGACGGAGAGGTTGTCCAATACCTTTGTGTTACACAACATGCATGAGATGGCTCACCACCAGAACGTGGGGACGGGCCTAGCTCAGCCGGTGTGGTGGAGAGGACCCGAAGATGATATTGGTGTCTTCCATTGCTATGTAGTGGATCGGTCTTCGTGGGAAGTGCCGGAGAGTTATGAGCGGGGGTGTCTTGCCGGTCCGTGGGGAGCTAACTACGGGAGTCAGCTTGGTTTAGAAGGGCAATAGATGAGAAGTACCACGGGGCAGGATTATGACGTAGCAGGGACGTCCGGCGCCGGGAACGAGGAAGCTATGGATGATGATGTGGGCACATACCCTTTAGATCCTCTTCATGCTGTCTTGTTATTTTGTCGAACTTCTTTCATATTTGGTGCCATTGTGGCACATATCTTTTATGTGAGGATGTTGTATTTGGCCATAAGGCCTAGATTTGTTTCATGTTTTTAGACTTCGGATGGCTAATGTATGATTGTAGTGACCTTGGGGTCACAGATTTGGTTTATTTTCAGGTATGTATGTTAGTTACGTGTGGGAGCATTCTGATCTAGGATACTCGGCCGAGTACACTGAGCACTCGACCGAGTAGAGTGAACTCTACTGAGTAGAGTGCAATCGACCGAGTACAAGTTTGTACTCGACGTTTGTACTCGACCGAGTGCCTAGTATATCATGTTTGGGATGCATTCTGGTCTGTGTCTACTCGACCGAGTATGCAGGGCACTCGATCGAGTACAGTTTACTCGGCCGAGTTACTGTTACTCGATCGAGTATCCAGTATTAGATTTCAGTTGTGACTGTGTTGCATAATTGTTGCATGATATTTGGTGTATGAACAAGTCAATTGTTATGTCGTGTAGTTATGTAGGGTGGTCAGTAGCATATTGGGTGGCAGTTTGATCAGTTGTAGTAGTATGCGGTATGTCGTGTCATAAGTGGCATTGAAAACACACAGTTTCATACTTATGCATTATCACATTTCTAGTCCTACCCTTGTTTTCGGCATTGCTATTCTTTATTCCTTGCACTCATGTTATGTGGGATTGCATGGATAAATCGACTCTTTTCTTCTCTTTCTGTCCTTTGACCGTCTTAAGGGTGAACTTCGGGGACGAAGTTCCTTTTAAGAGTGGTAGCGAATGTCGCGCGTGTGTTTAAGATTCATAAAACTCAGTGTTTCCATAATTTTATTATTTTCCTTACTAGGAAGCTCACGATGTCATGTGTTATGTGTTATGTGTGTGTAGGAAGCGGTGATGTAAGTTATCGTCATGGTATGTGTGTCATTTGTCGGCGATGTGGGTAATGTGACATTTGTGTCTCTTGGAGATTAAATGACGGTGGCGATTGGTTCGAGGCGTGATGGTGCTAGGTGTGGCTTATCTACTTATACCATATATATTTCGAGTGATCGTTTTAGGTCGGGAAGAAAAACTTCGGGGACGATGTTCTTTTTAAGGGGGGAAGACTGTAATACCCGCCATATTGGAGGACTCGTTGACTGACCGTAGGTATCTTTGACCATGTGATACCCTTTGGTAAAGATGGAATTAGAGTTACCTTGTGTTTAAGACCTAGAACTAAACCTAGTAAGGGTCACTCGGCTGAGTGCTGGGACACACGACCGAGTGCGGCGTACTCGGTTGAGTATGTCAGTACTCAACCGAGTGCGTGAGCGGCAACGTAATATAATATTTCGCGGAAGTCGTAACCGGAAAATCATTTCATTTCTTTCTTTTTTGCAAAACCTAAAATCAGAACAACTTCTCCCTCTACCTCCTTCCATCCTACCACTTATTGAGCTTTCACCTAGGAGACCACCATGGGAGTGGAGGTGCGCGTCGGTTTTGGTCTAGTCATTCGTCCATCGCGTAAGGTAAGTCATCGTCACCATCTGTGGGTATTGGTTAGGGTTATGGTCGTTTGTAATCAGGTCGTATCGTTGTTGTAGGTGTCAGTAGCGATCTTCTATGTGCATGTGTGTGATGATGATCGGTGCTGCTTGGATTCGCTAGAGGTAGGGTTTCCCTACTTAGTTGGCTGTGTAATTGATATACGGTGTACTGTAACGGTCTTTTATGGTTTATGTTTGGTTGAGATTTATTGTGTTGGTTATTGGTTGTTGTTGTGGAACCATTTTCGGGAGATGGTTCCAACCCCATGTTCGCCTCTTGTGACTCTCGTCACAAGGGGGATGTGCACATTAATGATCTGGGTTTGCTCGTTGCGATGAGCGGGGATTTTTGTGGTAAGTCTGCGGTCCCCACTGGCAGTGTGGATTACCTGTTGCGATGGGTAATCTGACAGGGCTACACACCTTAGTGTGTAGTCGATCACTTGTTACTTTGGAGTTTGGAGGATTGTTGATTACTTTGTATGGTTGCTTATAACTTGTGCTAGTTATGCAGTTGACTGACCCCGTTTATTGTTTTCAAACTGTGGTGATCCATTCAGGGATGGTGAGCAATTTGACAATGAGTCAGTCGCTAGTAGATAGTAGTGTCACCAGTCATTCTTTGTATAGTTGAGTTGTACCTTTTGTTCCGCTGTAAGATGTAAATGGTTTTATTAAATGTTTTGGAATGGTCTATTTGCTATACTTACCTCGGGTAACCGAGATGGTAGCGCCCTTAGTTATCAAGGAAGGCCTAATTAAGGCTCAACGGTAAGTGAGGGTGTTACAGTATAGGCCCATTGCTTGTTGTACCAATGTTTATAAGGTTATTAGTAAAATGTTGTCTAATAGGCTTAGATATGTGCTCCCTTTCTTGATTGGTTGGGACCAAGATACATTTGGTAAGGATAGAGGGCTTCTTCAAGGGACAAGTAGGGCTTCGTCAGGGTGATCCTATTTCACCTTACCTCTTTGTTCTTTCCATGGAAGTTCTCTCAATAATCCTTAGGACTATGCCTTCACATCATGGGTTCTCTTTCCATCCTAATTGTGTGTAGCTTAATCTTACCCATATGGTTTTTGCAGACGATTTCATGGTTTTCACAAGGGGAGACCTGCCTTTTGTGAAGGCTGTTGCTTCCTGCTTGGATTCTTTTGCTGCTCTTTTCTGACTTACAACAAATCCCTTGAAAACATCTGTGTATGTTGGATTGGTTTCTAGGCAAGTGAAAGAGCTAATAATGAATGCTACTGGATTTGTTTAGGGTGGGTTTACATTCAGATATCTTGGTCTGCCATTATCTACATCTAGATTTACTGTTGCTATGTATATGCAAATGCTAGACAACATAAGAGCAAAGGTAATGCACTGAGCAAATCACCATCTTAGCTATGCAGGATAGCCTACTTTAATCAACTTTGTGGTGTTTGGTATATAAAACTTTTGGGGGGCTAGCATTTTAATCCCTCAAGGAATTGTAAAACAACTCCACAAGATCTGTAGAGACTTCTTTTGGGGGCTTGGTGATGGAAAGAGAATGATGGTCTTTAAAGGATAGGATGGCCTCCGCCTTCCTCAAAGACGAGGTGGTCCGGTGGTTTGATCATAGTAGATGTAACACCCTCATACCTGATAAGTATATTTTATATAGGATTATACTCCTCATCTTAGCTNAAGACGAGGTGGTCCGGTGGTTTGATCATAGTAGATGTAACACCCTCATACCTGATAAGTATATTTTATATAGGATTATACTCCTCATCTTAGCTTGGTTTTACTTGCTTTTTGCACTTTTACTAGTGTTCATTTGAGTTAATATCGTGTTCTAGTTGTTTGGTATGATTTTAATGTGTTTTGTAGGAAATATTGCTTTGATTAGCTAATTCCCCACAATAAGAGCAATTATCGAGAACACAAAGCTAAGTGGAAGTTGGATTGGGTCATGCATGGCCGTGCAAGCTCAAAGACATAAAGAAATGATCCAAATGTGAAGAAATGGCCAAAGTAATTATCCAAGGCAAAATATAAACAATTGAGTAAATGAAGCCCAAAAGAAATCCAAGGAGGGATGTGGACATATCAAGCATTGGATTCCAAGATTTTCCACATAACAAAACATTTACCGAGCAATTAAGGACGCATCAAATGAGTTTATTGGATTCCCGGGTCATTAACTATGGCCATTTAAAGCCATAAAGCCGGATCACTACGTCCCCGATAGGGGTGGCCTGTCCCCGATCGGGGTGGGGTGTGTTTGAGTTCCTCGAAATCTTTTAGGGTTGTTTACGTTTACATTCCTAAACTACTATATAAGGAGGGGAAGTCCCGATCTTAGAGGCATTCCTTTTCACTCATAAAAATTACTTAAACATTCTCTCATAATTCTCTTGAGTTTTCTTTTGTATTTTCCTTAATCTTTAGTTTACATTTTGTAATCATTTGATTCTAAGTTCAATTCAGGTTTCAAGTTCAAGTAGTATTCTCTTTTGCATTTCCATTTAGTATTTCATTTCTTCCTAGTTATTTCATTATCATTTCCTTTAGTTAGTTAATTTTGTTAATCTATCTCATTTTTCTATTTGATTATTTTTTAGTTATTAGTTTTATAATTTCATTCTAGTAATCAAAGTTGTATGCATTTCACATCTTCATATCATTCCATCATTAGTTTATTTCATGCTTACATTTATAGTCAATATAATCTACATCATGTTCATGCATTTTATTATTTATATAGTTTTCATTTTCTTTAACATGAGTGAGTAGATTTTATTTGTCTAGGGAATGAGGGAAGCCATGCWTTAGTRATCATRTTAATATGTTAGAATARTATGTTTTAATATCGCATATTTGCTTCTACACATGCTTGATTTGTAATGTTAATCTTAGTTTATTGATCACACTCTAGGATTAAACTTGTTATACAATCTATAAGTCGAAAGGCACGGATTCGTATTAGAACTAGCATGTTGTAGTAGATCGACCTAGCTCTTAGTAAAAGCTTGTTAGGACCCGATTTAAGGCCGATACTAATAGTGAAAGCTGGGTATCTTTAGGCTTAGGCATCTATCTTTGTTTACATCATTACACTATTATGTTGTATATATTGCTATGCATGTGTGACCCGAATTCCCTAGATCCCTCTTTATCATACTTGTTAAATCGATTTTTAAATTGCTTTTTATTTACTTGTTTTCATTTACATTTTCTCACTCAAAATTATAAACAACCCCAATCCCGATAAATTCTTAACAACTAAATAAAACTACCGTTTCTATGTGGAATTCAACTCCTTTATACCACATTTATTTGTTGTGCCTAGGGTATCTTTGATAGGTTGGCGACGACCTCATCAATACCTCAAGGCACCTTACCAAGGACTACCTTAGAACATGAGGATGCTACCAACTCGGTTTCCCGAGGTAGTGAACATCATAGAAACCATAATAAAACGTTAAACAAATTTAGTTTAAAGTGTTTACAACATCCTCCATAAAAAGGAGTACAAAACCCAAACCAAAAGTGATAAACTAAATAAAGTCTGCGGAAGCTACAAACAAAACTCGTGACGACTCCACCCTGCTAACCCTGCCACATAGTCAACAACCATCATCATCATTACCTGCTAAGCTAACTGCTCACCATCCCCGAATGGATCACCGACAGTTTTGAAAACAGTAACGGGGCCAGTCAACTGAACAACTACATAAAAGTAAACAATGTAAACAAATCAGAACGATCCACCGCATCGTCACCACCACCATCATCACACAAGACATCAAGTAACCGACTACACACCAAAGTGTGTAGCCATGCCAGTAGAGGACCGCCGCCACTCCACCTAACCACCCACAATACCCAAGTCCCTTAATGTGTACATCCCCCCTTCGCTGAGAGAACGTAGGAGGCGAACAATGGGGGTGAGACCACCTCTCACAATGGCTCACAAATCACAATCACAATCTCAACCACACCCAACACCATCTTCAAAAACCAACATCTCCACCACAACACCGTCACAACATATAATCATATCACAATAAGAATCATAAGATCGTCACATTATACAATATATAATTCTACAGACAACTGAGTAGGGAAACCCTATTTTTTAACAATACTCCAATCACAAGCAATCAATTATGATCCTTTACATATACATCAGCTACATAAAATAATTATGTATAATTACCACATACTCAATCAATTAATCATGTACATAACCTAGACTCATCATAACTTAATAGGAATCTCAACTTAAAGAACAAACTCGACTTTTCCTGATTTTTCAGCACATGACAGATTCGGTATAAAATACATAACTAATTACAGAAAAATCCAATCGATGCAAGGCTAATTAGATTGGAACCCCATGAGTCTTAGCTACAACTCATATCTAACGTAATTTTCTCATATTCCAAACTTATCTAGGATTTTCAGACCGAATTTCAAAAGCTGACAGAATTCGTCGCATAAAAAGTATCGATTCATAAAACGAGTTTAAAACATCATTTTTCGGTAATTCCAAATCCTATTGTCAACTAGAGTCTACAAATATGATGTATGAAAAAGACCCAAAACTGAATCGACATATAAATTAGGGTTTCAAACCATTTTCCACAACCAAATCAGATTCGTGGACTTTTCACCGATAGGTTCATAAATAAATCACCTAGAACAGAACATAAGGAATTAGGCTACAATTTGATATGCATAAACTAGACTTCAAATAAACAGGACTCTCTTCGTAAACTTTTCGAAGAAGAAGATTTTAAAACATCATAAACAATTGAATGAAATCGACTTACAATCAGGGAAGTCAAATTAGGTTGAAATAGGGGAGAAATCTCTAATCAATTGAAAGACTCGCCAATCTCTTCTTTCTCTCCCTCTCTCAAGGTTTAGAAATGAGTTTAGATATGCTAAAATAAATTACAAATGACTTAAGAGTTATTAACAAAACCATTGATTAAAACATAATAGAAACCGTCAAACCCGCTGAACCGACTTACTCGGTCAAGTGCACTCGGCCGAGTGACACACATTCGACCGAGTACCAACCAAGTACTCGACCGAGTCTCCAACTAAAAAATATGGAGTATTACAGTCTTCCCTCCTTAAAAATGAACTTTGTCCTCGAAGTTCATGCCTATACCCATATAGCACAACAACCCCATATAACACGACAACTTACATATATTATTACATACACTATACTTATCTAAATAAAACATAAAATCCACAAACATAGATAAAGACACGATTGTTTCATTCTACCTCCGTAAAAATAAGGTTACGTCCCCGTAACCGATCTCATATCTGAACAACTAAATACCAATCATACAACCATAAAGGTGAATACCAACTAAACAAGGTTACTTCCACACAACCATGCTGCTAGAACCTTCACAACACCACAAGCCATCGTTATACCAATATAACCCTTATCTTTACAATTATAAAATACTAAATTTAATATGAAAATAACAACTTAACGAATGCATAGTAGTAAACAAGATCAAACCATGTAATAAATCAACATCCAAACACGATGAATAGATATTATGTCAACAATCCATATAAGAAAGTATTAAGGCAATTAAAATCACATTTTTACGAAATTGTAAAACAACGGAAACAAACAACACACTCTACTCCCGTAAGAGCAACTTCGTCCCGAAGTGTTTTCGCGAATACATACCCATTCATACCATCACATAAACTGTTCATTGCTTGTTAACTATGATTTACTCATACTCCAGTTCATACAAAGTTACATAATGCAAGCTAGGTATTTCTATTCCTGTAGCATCCTTCACACCATATTCTTTGGCCACGTCAAATTACATGCATAATACACTACAAACCACCAAATCACGTCATTAAGTATCATACCATTTACGTATTACCTAGTATAAGATAAAATTTACRTACAATTGCATATCACCTTCTCTTTAGAAAATTCATATTTCATTCCGTTCTGTCAGTTTACATATCGATGTTATTACTAACTCAGATAAACTATACATATTGGACTCATTATGCAACAAACATACTTTAAACACAGTTACTATTTCCATCGCACCTATCAAACATTGCCAAGTAATTTAAACAACGAAGTCATCCAACCATATTATTCATGCTCATTGACTATCCCCAAATTCCATATATAAATAGCATAGGTCATCAGTTCCCCCACCATGCAGAAATTCGTACCCATCATTAGACATAAGGCACCAGTTACAAGTAGATTTCATATTTTTATCACTTTAACATGTATAGCATATTATAAATCGCCGATCCCGCCAATTTAAAAAAATCAAAACATTATTGGTTCAAATTAGTAACACATACTTGACTTTTCATGTAACACAAATTCTATTCTTCATTACCTCAATTAATAAAGCTCAAACAATTTAGAGTAAAAACCGACAAATTTCAACATGGGAATACTTCATCTTAAATCCAATGCAACCCAGTTTATCATGATACTATCTTCACTTCCTCATGTTACTAACATGAATATACCAAACAACTTATAACATAAAAGCCAATTTGCTTGCAACACCTTAATACATTCTAGCACAACTGTCATTTGCATAATAATTACTAACATGTTCGGTATTAATTCATACAAATTAAAATTTCACTTATATGCATAAATTCTCACATATTAGTAAACATGCTTCATTCACACCTAATATTTTCATTATAAACGCGAATATAGTTGCCAATAAATTCACAGTTAGATACTCATGTCATCATGTAGACTACTAATTCATGATATCATTCAAGTATATCCATATCTCTAGACATGTCATACTAAATTCATTAAATCACATAATTCTTCCATGTCAACATATTCCAGACATATTGTATAATTACTCACATTCACATATTAACAATGTCATTAACTTATTATGAAAAATACTTGAATTACTCATACATAGTATCTTATGATACAACATCTCATACTTACACAAAATCACTTTCCTAACAATTAGCATTTTTTCCCCCAGTAAACCAATCACTATAAATATGCTCGTTGCCTCAATATACTCATCGACTTCACCTCTATCTGTCATGATCACCCATGACCAAGCATCTCTCCCACAAGCCATACTTATCACAAGTGGGTACTCACCGCACTATAAGTTCCATCTAACTCTTGCATTAAGACCAAAACATATGTAAAAAAAGGTATTAAAAGTAAAAAAAAATCTTTGTAAACATTGGGAAATATAAGGAGGTCAAAAGATAAACATCAGATCATAACAGAGCTACTAGGTCGAGTACTGAACATACTAGGTCGAGTAAAGGAAACTCGGTCGAGTACTCGTGTTACTCGGCCGAGTCTCTTACTCCAGTAGCTGACCGAAATTCACAGGTACCATACTCGGTCGAGTACCACAGATACTCGGTCGAGTACCTCCGCAGTTCTCAGCAATGACCAGTTTTCGTAAAACAGTCATATCTCTCTTGTTTCTTGGTCATTTTGGGTGTGTGACCTATCGTTAGAATTGTAAGAGACCAAAATATCACCTCCAATTGGAATCACATCAATATCATTTCTAGAACTCGAATTATGACCATTTAAAGACAGTCCTTCCATAATCGGACTTCATACAAATCAAATTTTCTTAACAAAACAACTTAAACATCAATAAGGCAAACAATAACAAGTCAATGCTTCTAAAACCAGTATATAGGTGAGCTTTTATCATACCAACATGTAAATTAAACACAACATTCATATACTACACATGCTAGAAGTCAGGTACATCCTTTCTCACCACATTCATGCTCATACTTCCCAACCGAATAATATACATCACATCTCGCCCATTTGAAACACATTTGAAACACCTCATGATTGATATCATTCGCTATATTCATCACATTCTCATGCCAACCACATTGCTCATAAAATCATCACATTACTCACATATTCACATAATCCACATCATGATACTTCACCTTTTATAAGCATACATACATCCACTCTATACACACATACAAACACGCATATTCATAACGATCCCCGTGACACATCCCGTAGTGACCGATTAAAAGTTTTAAAGGCAATTATGCGGCTTTGGGACGTCTCCCTAACCTTTTGGTCGCCCTAAACAACTCTTACCCTGGTTCATTTTAATTAGACACCCTAAGTTCATTGGTTCATTGGTTTTAGGTTCCAAAATTGTTGCTCTGATACCACTTTGTAACACCCTCATACCCAAGGCACCTTACCAAGGACTACCTTAGAACATGAGGATGCTACCATCTCGGTTTCCCGAGGTAGTGAACATTATAGAAACCATAATGAAACGTTAAGCAAATTTAGTTTAAAGTGTTTACAACATCCTCCATAAAAAGGAGTACAAAACCCAAACCAAAAGTGATAAACTAAATAAAGTCTGCGGAAGCTACAAAGAAAACTCGTGACGACTCCACCCTGCTAACCCCACCACATAGTTAACAACCACCATCATCAATACCTGCTAAGCCAACTGCTCACCATCCCCGAATGGATCACGACAGTTTTGAAAACAGTAACGGGGTCAGTCAAATAAACAACTATATAAAAGTAAACAATGTAAAAAAATCAAAACGATCCACCGCACCGTCACCACCACCATCATCACACCACACATCAAGTTACCGACTACACACCGAAGTGTGTAGCCCTGCCAGTGGAGGACCGCAGCCACTCCACCTAACCACCTAAAATAGCCAAGTCCCTTAATGCGCACACCCCCCTGCGCTGAGAGAACGCAGAAGGCGAACAATGGGGGTGAGACCATCTCTCACAATGGCTCACAAATCACAATCACAATCTCAACTACACCCAACACCATCATCAACAA
Organism: Silene noctiflora; assembly: GCA_009801015.1. Lineage (NCBI taxonomy): Eukaryota > Viridiplantae > Streptophyta > Magnoliopsida > Caryophyllales > Caryophyllaceae > Silene > Silene noctiflora. The sequence continues at coordinate 307,613 of VHZZ01000055.1, read as the reverse complement.
CCAACATCTCCACCACAACACCATCACGACATATAATCATATCACAATAAGAATCATAAGATCGTCACATTATACAATATATAATTCTACAGACAACTGAGTAGGGAAATCCTATCTTTTAGCAATACTCCAATCACAAGCAATCAATTATGATCCTTCACATATCCATCAGCTACATAACATAATTATGTATAATTACCACATACTCAATCAATTAATCATGTACACAACCTAGACTCATCATAACTTAATAGGAATCTCAACTTAAAGAACAAACTCGAGTTTTCCTAATTTTTCAGCACATGACAGTCTCGGTAGAAAATACATAACTAATTACAGAAAAATCTAATCAATGCAAGGCCAATGAGATTGGAACCCCATGAGTCTTAGCTACAACTCATATCTAACGTAATTTTCTCATATTCCAAACTTATCTTGGGTTTTCAGACTGATTTTCAAAAGCTGACGGAATCCGTCGCATAAAAAGTATCGATTCATAAAATGAGTTTAAAACATCATTTTTCGGTAATTCCAAATCCTATTGTCAACTAGAGTCTACAAATATTATGTATGAAAAAGATCCAAAACTGAATCGACATATAAATTAGGGTTTCAAACCATTTTCCACAACCAAATCAGATTCGCGGACTTTTCAGCGATAGGTTCATAAATAAATCACCTAAAACATACCATAAGGAATTAGGCTACGAAATTTGATATGAATAAACTAGACTTCAAATAAACATGACTCTCTTTGTAAAACTTTCGAAGAAGAAGACTTTGAAACAGCATAAACAATTGAATGAAATCGACTTACAATCAGGGAAATCAAATTAGGTTGAAATAGGGGAGAAATCTCCAATCAATTGAAAGACTCGCCAATCTGTTCTTTCTCTCCCTCTCTCTAGGTTTAGAAATGAGTTTAGATATGCTAAAATAAATTAGAAATGACTTAAGAGTTATTAACAAAACCATTGATTAAAACAGAATAGAAACTGTTAAACCCGCTGAACCGACTTACTCGGTCAAGTGCACTCGGCCGAGTGACACACATTCGACCGAGTACCAACCAAGTACTCGACCGAGTTCTCCAACTAAAAATACATAGTATTACAGTAGATCCGGTCAATCTTCCTCCCCAATACACAATTTTATGTTCTCCATGAACTCAACTATAGTAGGACGTAGAGGAGGGTATTGCGGTTGACTAGATGACCCCTCACCTTGTTGATAGGTCTAAGGTGGTGGTTGTAGGAATGGAGGTGGTGGCGCATTGTAACATAAGGCTGACTCGGTAGCCGCTTGACTGTCCCTCTATAAGTGATTGGGGGTCAATTGGCGGGTTGTCCTCCGCCTCAATCTCGAGGAGGTAATGGACTTAGTCGTGTTTCACTTTCATTCTTTTGGCATTTGGAAGCGGGATTGAATTCTTGCCTTGGATTTGCAAATATTCTAGGTTATCGGCCGAGATTCTCTTAATCCAATTGAGGGATTGGGAGAAGTTGTCTTTCGTAAGGTACGTCTTCCCTGGGCATGTAACCTAGCCTAGAAAAATCCATGTTCCGTTCGACACTCTTAACTATGCGGGTGATGAGGCCTGTAACACCCCTAATTTCTGTAATATATTTATATAAATTATTTTCCCATATTTCATATTTTATTTTCTGGGAAAATATCTTTTTTCATGTTTAATTAGCTTATCTAGCTCGAGTTTGGTGAAAACCCACCTTGTTATTGGGTTTCACGTGATTCTAGAGTGAATGGGTAAGTTTTGGGCCTAAACTTGAAATGAACTTATGAGCTTTCCTATAAATAAGAGGGGAAAATAAACCCTTGCTTTTCTTTTATTCATCTTTTCACAAAAACCCTAAACCTAGTTTTCTCCTCTCTTTTCTCTCCCTTGGCCGCACGATATCTCGCCTAGGGTTTCGTGCCGCCTCTTTCGTTTCCTCCTTTCTTCATCATCTTTTGTGCCTAGATCGATCCTACTCCTTGGATCTATCTATTCTCGTCGTAAGTTTCTTGTTTTCACGTAGTTTTTATGGTTTTTATAGTTTTATTTTATCGTTAACGTTTTAATTGGGAACGTTTCCCTTTGGCACGTTTGGATGGTTTAATGAAGGCGTGGAGACCGCCCCTGGAGAGAATATTTACATCGTGGACGAAGAACTTGATAATTAATCGCTAAAAAGGTAACTAGGTGTTTCTCTTTTAATTGTCTTTATGCCAATTGATATGATTAATATGATTTAATGATTGTTTTGTATGATTGATGCATGTTTGATTATTTATTATCATGATTGTTTATTATGTTT